>JAQBSW010012355.1:0-17030 GCA_029291075.1 Eudiplozoon nipponicum | reverse complement strand
CTACTGATGAGTCGCCAGTAAGCACTAAACGAATGTGCATGAGATTATACTTTGCGTTCATGCTGACTTTGGTTTGTCCTTCTGGTCACAACTGAACTAATTTGTTACTAGTGCTGATTGCGTTATGTTTTTTTATTTTATGCTATTTCAGCCTTTGGCGCCGGTCGAGGCTTCATGTGAAGAACAGCAGATATCGAATCCCTCTATTGATGTGGGTGCAGCTGATGAATCTGATTTTCTCGAAGAAACACCAAAATTAGATTCGCCTATTCCAAAACCGGACGAAAATAGTGATAGTTGAGGGTTTGTTATGATGTCGGATGAAAAATAGAGGAGATCAATGCCACCAGATGAAGACCGCCATTTTAAAATTTTTGACTTGACTCAATCATTGAATTTTGCGTGCTTCTTTTAGCATCAGTTCCTTTTTACTAGAAAAATTACTAGAAAACGCATCATTATATGTCAGTTAGTGCATTTGATTTTTTCCCGTTTATTGTAATTTTTAACTGGTTTTATAAGTAAACACTAATGCCTATCAATCATGTGAAATTTTCATCTTCAGAAGTTGTTTTCTGTGTTCTAAATTTTTGTATGAAAAAATAATAAGTATTTTGTCCTATCTTCATGAGTTGTGTTACCTGCTTCGAGGATAGGATATTCACATATCCTTCTTACAAATAAGGCTGGTTACCAATTTTTTACGACCTGTACCTCCCTATTTTTCGGAAATGATCAAACGCGCTTCGCAGTAGGATATAGCGTATCACTATTTGCACTTTTGACAATTGCCTAAAAGTGTTTTAGGATACATTTTAGGTGTACACTCCCATGCCTTCTGCTCTTCTGCTGTTACTTAGTTCTGACGAAAAACAAAGTGACACTCGCATCTATTCAGATATATTGCATGTAACGTGTGTATGCCTGTGTATCTAAATAGGGTGTGCAAGCACATTTAATTAAATATATGCGTAAGCCTAACTAAGTGAATCGCAGTATTCGCTTCTTAGTTTCGCATTGTGAGCATCGTATATAATTATTAGGATTAGAGACGTAATGCTATATAAGCGTATTGTAACAGGTTAACTACTTCACTTATAGATTAAATATTATTTTTACCCATGTTAACCGGAGAAATTAAGGTTAAGCTAGTTGCTTAAACGAACATTGGTTGCGCGGGTGGTGATCACAATTATTATAATCAAGGTTGCTATCCTGATATAAGCACCTGACCCATTAATAACTTACATATGTCAGAAATTAATGGGTCAGGTGTTTATATCAAGACCGCAACCTTGATTATAATTAGCTATTTGCTTGAAAATGGGAAAAAAGAAATCTTTCTCTTATTACTAAAAGCAATTCGAAGGAAGTTAGAATTAATAGAATTAAAATTATCGGTAATAAATCAAAATTACAGTTTAAGGCCGATAAATTAAAATGAAGTAAACACAAATCTATGAGTAATATAATGACTACCTATTTATGAATACATGAAGTAATATTTAAATGAAAGATTATCATTGACATACTTGTAAAAACGCATAAATAAACGGAGATCTGGCGTTACTGCACGATCGGTTCGAGTAAAGTATGCTATTAAGGCAGACTTCAATGGGCCTCTTCACTATATCCTGTTTGCCGTTAGACTAAGAGTTTCGCCTAATGAGTGTCTCTCGGTTAGTGAAGATACGGTGCTGAGTGATCAGGTAACCGATAAGACGAATAATTCTATTCAACCACGCCATTCACCGGAGGGGCCTCGGTAACCTAGCTAGCAAAAAGTGTAATTGGCTTTCTCAAGCAGTGCTCAATCCATATCAATTCACGTGTAATAAAAAAATCGATAGTGATTATACATTAAAGAGCGGCCATATCGAATTGGTTGGCTCGTAACTCTAACTCTTGAGTAAGGCCTCGTTATACTTAGTTGGCAATGACCTAAACCAATCGAAGTGAACGCATCCAAACGAAAACATTTATAGAGGGGTCATCTCTAAAGTCTCCGGTGCACAAACACATCCATATATTTGACCAGAAAGTTCAAATAGGAGAAACATAGTTAAACAGCCTTATGAGGAGTTTGGAAAATCCAATGGTATTTCTGGTCTGCGAAAAATTGTTTTGCTTCTACAGTTCTGAACAATATCGATTTGTTACAATAGCCTCTAAATAAGGAAGGTGGCTGACATACTTAGTCTGGCGTAAATTTGGAAGCGGATTTCACATATTTTTTACAGCCAACTTAGTTTTGATAACATCCGGACGCCAAACTCTACCAATTGTGAAGGACGACTTTCCGCATTACATGCAATTGAGATTGTATCTGTGGCAATCAAATGTAGATGTATTATAATATTTTTTTCGTGCTTGATAGAAAACGTGGTAGCTTAATATATGCAAAATAAGATTGGTTTTGCATGTTTATATATATATGTTGTGTTGTGACAAGTTCGACATAACATCAAAACGCTTTTCTATTTTAAATAAGATTATGTGTATGACTGTTCTTTCCTATTTGGAGGCTGTTGAAATAACTAGACGTTATCCAGCGCTGTGCAAACGAAAACAGTTTGTGCGTGCATTGACATTACCATGGGAATAACCCAACCAAATGCGCAAAACTTTGGTAAGGTTTTTTATTTGAATTTTCTGGATTAACATATAGACGTATGGGTATGAACCGTTTTTTATTGTGCATTGGCATTACCATGGGAGCATCCTAGTCCGATGCGCAAAACATTGGTTATTCTTTTTTATTTGAACTTTCTGGATTAACATATAGATGTATGAATATGAACCATTTTCTCTCTATACAACTGGATAAAAGACATTTTAAAAATGACAACAGAACTTCAACAAAAATTACACTATATATTTAAACAAACATTGGTTGCGCGGGCTGTGATAACATTTATTATAATCAAGGTTGCGGTCTTGATATAAACACCTTACCCATTAAGTACTTACATATGTCAGTATAAACTAAGAATTGTATAGTGTTGAAAGAGCAATTCATCCAGTGGACCGGTGCCGTCTTTATTGCGAACTCATCATGTACTGGCCAGAATATAGCGAGGACAGGGCTCTAACCTGGGCACCTCTGCTTTGGAATCTGGTGCTCTAACCACTGAGCAACCCTGCTGCACACTACACTGCATACAATTTTCAGCCATATAATAACTCATCTAACTCGGTTAGTCTATTTTTTCTTTACGTGGAGCTCATGTTGCATCCATTTAGACTGGTGTCGTCCTTATTGGGAACTCATCATGTACTGGCCAGAATCTGCCACGGACAGGGCTCGAACCCGGGCACCTCTGCTTTGGAATCTGGTGCTCTAACCACTGAGCAACCCTGCTGCACACTACACTACAAACAATTTTCAGTCATACACTAACTTATGTAACTCGGTTAGTCAATTTTTTTCTTTAGGTTGAGCTCATATGACAACCATTTTGATCGATTTCGTCCTTATTAGGAACCCACTATGTCTACTCATCCGGTCTACTGTTTGAATTGCCTTTTCTACACGATGCAATTTTAATTTTTTACTGTCATTTGTAAGTACTTAATGGCTAATGCGTTTATATGAAGTTCGTCACCTTGATTATTGTGAAGAATTACACTAGGCAGTATTCGATAACATTTCGTGCAAGATATCCAACCAAGAATCATGATGTGCTTTTAAACACATTCTAGTACATGAATTGTCAATAAATGAATCTGCTTCTCCAACAAATTTGGCGCTGGCTGACATTATGGTGTTCTTTTCTCTAAACGAACTGAAGGCATACTTAAAGCATCACCAAGCCAGTGTAGTTGATGGAGCATTTGTTGCAGGCTCCAAAATGCATACACAGATATAAGCATTCCTTATTTGCTGTTGTAAGCCTATATTGACTATTCTTCTAAAAACAATGATCGAATGCCTGTAAGCGTCTCATATTTATTTAAATCAAGGTTTGCGCTGTTGATGTAAACACGCGTTCCATTATGTACATACATTTGTCAGCATAAACTAAGCATTGCATAATGAAGACACGGCAATTCCTCCAGGAGACCGGATTTGCCGTGGACAGAGCTCGAATTTGGGCATGCCTGCTGCAAAATCTGTTCGGTTGTATACTATCTAGATTACTTGGTTAGACTTTCCTTTAGGTAGGTGGAACACATTGCATCACAGTAGACCTTAAATTCCAATTAACTCACACAATTTGTCATTATAGAACAAACACCACGCTACTCGGGAAAGTGATATTTAATTGAACATTACGCGGGTGGTAATAACAATAATTGAAATTAAGGTTGCGATCTGGATGTAAACATTATTCCTATTGTATACGAATAATGACAGATGGGGGTTGGATAGTTGGAGCTTTAGGTCTAAAGTGACGCCAGGTAGGATCTACCTAAGGGAAAGGCTAACCAAGAAATATTATTTACTACATAACTGAAAATTTTGTGTAGCTTGCGGCAGGATGGCTCAGTGGTTAGAGCACCAGATTCTGGAATAGATGTGCCTTGGCTCGGGCCCTGTCCGCGGCAAATTCTGAACAGTACGTGAATGGTTTTAAATACGGACGAAAACGGTCTACTGGATGAATTTACTTTTCTACAATATACAATTCTTAGTTTATACGGACAAATGTATGTATATAATGGCACTGGTGTTTATATCAAGATAACAACCTTGATAGAATTAATTGTTATCACCGCTCAAGCAACCAATGTTCGTTTAGGTATATAGCATATAATATTTTCGTTTCTTAAGGAAGAGGTCTCACTAGTGTACAAAAAGTTGCACGTATTTATGCATTGTACACACGACCTTTAAGGCAAAATGAGAAAGTCATTTATTCAAAAATAACATAGGTTGGATAAAGCAACCAGTTCTTGCGATTTTCAGGTTCATCGCGTCGCATTTTGCTCGAGCCTTTGATCAGCTTCCAATATATTTATACCTGTCAACAGCTTCCAGATCTTCATCTTAAATCTGCATGCTTGAAATGAGTGATGTGTGATCCTGTAATGGTATGTTGTATTTTTAGAATACGAGTTTCACACCAGAAGACTGAACAACGACTGTTTATCTTTTGAAGTTGGCCTTCGAAGAATTGCGGTTGTCGAATAATACAATATAGTCTACGTAGTAAAAATTTACACTGTAGAGGACTTCGACGCCTGCTTCTTGAACATATGGAAGAATGCAGTTTTTGATAGCAAATAAAAAAAATTAAACAAAATTAGAGAATTTTCTTGTCGGACGTCACTGCTAGTAATAAATTGTGCTATAAATTCCTTTAGACTCTAACGCCACTGGCATTGCTTACGAAAAAATCCCGTATATTATTTAAAAATTTAGCGGGAATGCCGCTTATCGATAGAATATTGAATACACGTAACTTTTCAAGTACTTGCTTAAGGGGAGAAATGTTACCTGTCCAACCTCGACCTGGCCGGGATTCGGTTTATTATTTTCCAATATGTGATTCACACGTAACGTTGTGGAAATATAATTGAAGAATACTGTTCAGATACGCTTAGATTGTAGATAAAAACGATAGTCCAGACGGCATAAGCTACAGACACGGTCTACTAATTCCGTATAATAGGAACATGATAACTCCACGCCCTGTAAATTATGTCGTCGCCATCCTTAAATAAGGTCGATAGCAGATTATCATGGTCTGTATCTTTGCGAAGACTAAGGGATGTTCCATTCCGTGTTTTTACCTCTAATGATAGTTAAATAGTTAATATTCGTAATACTTGTGTACATCTTTGGGTCGGTACTTATGTGTGTTCCTTGACGTACTTAGCCCACCGATTAAGACGACATGTTATCAGGTATTAATTTTACCATCTCTATGCGAATTTTTGATTTTCTGTGACCAGTTGCATGACAAAAATCGAATTTAATCTGATGCGAACGCTTTTAATACCTCATTAGCTTTTCTAGTCTTGGAGGATAATATTTCAGACTGTTTAATTTGGTGTTAAACAGCTACATGAATATTATTACATGCCGATCTGGCAGGAGTTTCGCGTCTAGTTTTAAGAATATCTAAATAAATCAGATAAAACCATTAATTCTACGGGGTCATACAAATTTAATCATCACTCGCACCGTAACTGATTGATTTGTGTAAGTATTGGCCTTTTTAGTCATTCGTGTTTTTGGAGCCAAAAGGAACATTAAGTCACCCATTTCTTGCTGGGATCGTTTCTATTCAAAGAATTGCTTTTATTGGAAAGTCTGTCAACCAAGGCTGAAGCGCATTATCTGCCCGGGTGGCTCTGTAAAAAAATTTTTTTCAACAGACGAAACTAGCCCAATCGCGTCCAGCAAGTTTTGCTCAAATTCAAATCTAATCCATGTACGCTTAATATTTACCGCGTAATAGAATGTAGCTCAGTGCTTCGGATAAGACGTGATCATGGCTGTAACAAATTGTACCAGGCGGGTTTAGCACAATCTTAAACTTCTGGACAAAATTCGTCATAACAACCGTTTTCTACGTCTTTTGATTCAGAGCGTATGGAATGGGCCATTCTTGGGCGAAATTATCGGTTCTCTGGAGCTCGTTTTACTTTCTGCCATCGAATCAGAATTGTCAGCGTATTCGAGGTCAACAAGCTGGCCGTTACCACCGCTCTTCACTCCGCGGATTATTGTGTTTTCCTAAATTAAGCACGGCGGGAGCAATGGTACATCCTTGTTAAATGTCGGAACCAATCGCAAAATATTCAGAAACTCTGTTTCTAATGTGAGTTGAGGCCGATATTTCATTATAGCAGGCTTTAAGAAATCCAACTATATATGTCGGTAGGCTGCCAATAAGAAGAGCTCACCATAACATCCACCGTCAAGTAAAATCAAATATGGATGAAAAGTCTAGCAGAGAAACTTTGATGGGCCGCTTGTAATGATGGCGCTAATTAAGACTGCTGCATTGAGCATGAATTTCGTTCATGAATCCCATTAGCTTCCGAGATCCTGTTTGGGTTGTTTTAGCTCGTTTACTTGCTCTTAATTAATCCTTATGAGGATAATAGTTGTGAAAATCATTGAAATCGCGGTAGTTAAAATGTGTCGTGCAGTCGCTTTGTGCCGAATCTTGTGAAAATTTATTCCAGCGAAATTAAAATGTTCAGAAGCCAAGTCGTTGAAACAGGCGGCATTTCACTTCCTTAAAGATGTTTAATCCTGCAACTTCATATTGAGTAGAAGTGGAGGGGTTACTTCATCATTAACGGCATTTTTCGCGAAATGTGGCGGATTGAGAATTTTTGTAAGCGTGCATTAGGTGTTGCGAACCTAGTAACAAATTAGTTCAGTTGTGACCAGAAGGATAAACCAAAGGCAGCATGAACGGAAAGTATAATCTCAGCACATTCGTTTCGTGCTTACTGGCGACTCATCAGTAGGAGCCGGTATTACGCCCTATAACCACTATGTATTTAAGTGAGGATCGTGGGATAATAGGACGGTACAATCTCCTAGACGAATGTGTAAACCTGCAGGAGTGAAGCTAACATCATATAAAGTCAACGACAATGCGAATTCAATGCTAACTCACACTATATAATATATATACCGAGTCTGTAAAGGATATTAACACTATGGCTATTGTGTTAGTAACTGATACCAACATTATTGTACCGAAAAGGTACACGGTACTTACACTATGGTTTCCGAGTCGGAACATGGTACCAACCTGATGGATATAAATTTATGCTAAATTTCACCGAAATTGAGAATTACAGCAATTTCTGAACACCTGTTACTCCAGTTAAACCATACACTCTGGCCTTCATCGATATCAGTTATCACATTTCGCGGTAAGCATGATATCATTCAATTCAACATATTACAGTTAAATACTGTTTGTTGCGAAGAGCTAATAAATATACAAGTATGTATTAGGTGTTGCGAACCTAGTATGTAGAGTGAGTCAGCGTTGAAGTCGCATTGTCGAGATTTTATATGATGCTAGCTTCACTACTGCAGGTTTACACATTCGTCTATGAGATTTTACCGTCCTATTATCCCACATTCCTCACCCAAATATATAGTAGGTAAAGGGCGTAATACCGGCTCCTACTGACGAGTCGCCCGTGAGCACGAAACGAATGTGCATGAGATTGTACTTTCCGTTCATGCTGCCATTGGTTGATCCTTCTGGTCACAACTGAACTAATTTGTTACTAGGTTCGCAACGCCTAATACATACTTGCATATATATTTGCTCTTCGCAACAAATAGTATCTAACTGTTATATGAGAATTTTTGTGTTTGCTTGACGAGCTGTCCTTCAGAGTCTGATTGTGCCAATGCATCCTTTGCAGCAAGTCCATGGATAGTGCGTCGGATCTTAGCGTACCATTTGTAAAAGATCCTAGGTTTCGACGTTGCAACAAGCTTATTAGCAGTATTAGGCGAATGTTGTTCCAGAAATACTACTTGACTTGCAACAGTCTGCTTGAGAATTTAACAATCCGGGGTAATCTTGCAGCCTATGGCACATTTTGAAGAGCTATTCGTTTTCAATGTGCGGATATTCGGACGGAATACGGGCAGTCGCTAGAGACGAAATTTCAATCGGATATTTGCGGAAAAAGTTCTGCGGCCAGATCCACAGTATTTGAACCAGAGGATCACTTTTGGTACGGTCTCGTGTGTTCACCAGAGTCTTACTGATCTGAGCATGGCGACATTCTAATAGTCTAATTACTGTTTGTTGCGGAGAACTAATATATATGCAAGTATGTATTAGGTGTTGCGAACCTAGTAACAAATTAGTTCAGTTGTGACCAGAAGGATAAACCAAAAGCAGCATGAACGGAAAGTATAATCTCATGCACATTCGTTTCGTGCTTACTGGCGACTCATCAGTAGGAGCCGGTATTACGCCCTTTAACCACTATATATTTGGGTGAGTAATGTGGGATAATAGGACGTCCCAAATTCTTGATCAAAATATATAGTGGTTAAAGGGCATAATACCGGCTCCTACTGATGAGTCGCCAGTAAGCACGAAATTAATATGACTGAGATTATACTTTCCGTTCATGCTGCCTTTAGTTTATCCTTCTAGTCACAACTGAACTAATTCTAATAGTCTCTCGGATTTGGCTACATCGATACGTCTTGTGCAAGACGTGGCGTTTGGTGTTGAAAAATTTAGCTCACGAGCACGAAGTTATGTTTGGGACAAGACTGGTTGGCACGATGCCAATGTACTGGCTCTTTGCAGCTACGGTCCATATCCATACAGCCTTGTTTTACGTGCAGTCTTGACCTGGTCCGCCGTGAAAATTACTATAAATCGATGGGATATTCAAGCACCAATTAAGGCCATAAGTGAACTCCATCAACATATCTGAGAAAAAATTCTTCTCATTATTAGGCTGACTGAATGAATTGCTGCTTACAAGTTTACATGACCGAGAATCACGTTGCTTAGGCGTAACCTAAAATAGGCTAAACGAGAGTTTATAGTTCTCTAGTCAAGTAGGGTATTTGCCGCAACCTTGGACATCCGCAAATAAATAATACATCTGAGTGAATAACTCTCGCTTTAGGTTCGGTGAGGAACTAGCCCAGAATGTCACCCATTTGGGAGTGCTGAAAGCAATTTTGCCTTCAGGAGACAGGTGAAATATATGTATTGCGCTTTTGAAGTTAGCCAATCGCAGAGGATTGTCTAGTTTGCAAAGCTAGAACTTTCACAATCCAAGAGCAAAAGGATTAACTATCTTAAGTGGGTCACGAAGACCAACAGAGGCAGCTGGAACTCTTCCGAGTGTGTTGCCAGATTTGTATCACTCATTTCCACGGAACCGACAGACCTATCGGACAATAACCGACTTGTGATTGAAGGTTTCGAGTTAACTACGACAAGTAGGTCACGGCTGATTCTTTTCCCGAATTGCAAATTATGCTCTTTAACTAGTAGCCCGAAATTCAGGCCTATTTGAATAAGCTTGTTTTCGCTTATACCATCTGCTAAATTCAGCTGATTAGGCAAAATTTGAATACCTCGCGCCCACGAATGCAGCACGGAGTCTTTATTAGCTGTGCTTATCATGGTCGCACGTGCGCTACAAAAGAGTACCAGGTCGCTTATTCTCAAAGTGGATGAATGCTCTGTATTCCTAGGGATCCTCTCATATGGCCTGTCGCTCAAGGCTTCGGAAGTCGCGTTCGCTCGTCTATTGTTATTGCAAGTATGTAAGCTAGGTGCAGACTGGCAGCACGACTGTGGTTGTCTAAGATTTGAAGATACGTCAGAGACCGTGACAAAGTCTTACGGCTGTGAAAATGTTTTGAGTGTAGACGTAAATTTCGTGCGAATTAATTGTTAAATTAAGTTTGAGAGATTTAAGTAAACAACAATCCCATTGTATTTTACCAGTCAGCGACCAAAATAGCCTTCGTAATAATTAGTCATTTGCCAATCTCGTTTTGCATTTTGAATGAATTTATGCCCTGAATATATATCTTATATCTCTATTGGCTATACGATTTTAAATCTAGTAATCTTGTGGACCCATTTCAATTTGTATTGAACTTCTTTCGTCAATGCAGAATCGTTCTACTAATCAAATGCTTTTCAGTTTTTATTTATGGTTAAACATTCACTGATTGAGCGGTTGGTGGTAAAAATTCTTTAAATCAAGTTTGCGAGCTTTAAGTATACAGCAATCCCACTGTATTTTACCAGTCGGAGAACAAAGTAGCCTCCCTAAGAAATAGTCATTTGCCTATCTCGAGTTGCATTTTGAAGGAATTTATGACCTGAATATATTTCTTATATATCTAACGGTTATACAATTTCAAATCTAGTAATCTCGTGGTCCCATTTTAATGTTTATTGCGCTTCTTTCGTCAATTCAGAATCGATCTAGTAATCAAATGCCATTCAGTATTTATTTATGGTTAAACATTCATTGATTGTGCGGGTGGTGGTAACAATTCTTTAAATTAAGTTCTCGAGCTTTAAGTAAACAGCAATCCCACTGTATTTAACTAGTGGGCGAAAAAATAGCCTCCGTAAGAAATAGTCATTTGCCTATCTCGTGTTGCATTTTGAAGGAATTTATGCCCTGAATATATTTCTTATATCTCTAATGGCTATAAGATTTTAAATCTAGTAATCTCGTGGTACCATTTCAATGTCTATTGTGCTTCTTTCGTCAATGCTGAATCGTTCTAGTAATCAAATTCTATTTAGTATTTATTTATTGTTAAACATTCATTGATTGCGCGGGTGGTGGTAACAATTCTTTAAATCAAGTTTGCGAGCTTTAAGTAAACAGCAATCCCACTGTATTTAACCAGTCGGAGAACAAAGTAGCCTCGCTACGAAATAGTCATTTGCCTATCTCGTGCTGCATTTTGAAGAAATTTATGCCCTGAAAATATTTCTTATATCTTTATTGACTATACGATTTTAAATCTAGTAATCTCGTGTTCCCATTTCAATGTGTATTGAACTACGTTCGTCAATGCAGAGTCGTTCTGGTAATAAAATGCTTTTCATTATTTATTTATTATTTTAAACTTTGTACACTACGATTGATGCATGCAACTGTGACTTCTGACTGCGATCAGATAACTTTTCAGTTTGATGAAACTAGGTCTCCTTGGCATTAGTTTAATGAGGCGCAAACTCGCCGTCTTTTCCAGGATAAACTTACCTGTTCTCATAATTTTATTATAATGTCGGTGTAGACATTGCGGCTGTTGTACTGTCTTTATCTTTCTTATACCCTGTAGAAGGTACTTTGTATTTGCCGAGTAAGTCGCGTTTTATGCAAAGAGACGCAGAATACTGATAATATTGATTCTCTCTGTATAAGTTGGTCAAAAAGCGAGAATCTGTTTTAGCTATGGACGAATTTCATGGAAATAATTTAAACATTATAAGTTTAATAATGAATAAATTTGATATTTATTTAATAATACAAATGTATGCATAAATAACTGTCCTCGTATGGCGAACTGTAGAAATAAAGTTCTTGTTATCGTTGTCCTTTCCTGTCGGGATTTAATAATATAGTTTATTAATTCAGCCAAAACATTGCATAGGCAAGCAAATATAATCCACAAAATAGACCATCGATGTGTTCTCGTTTGGTAAAACGAGGAATTCTGTGGATAGAAATGGGAACCCAGATCATTCCCTACATCAGAGAACTATCGCATTGCTATATTTCTAGGCTTAAAGCCATATTATTTTTCCAAATTTAATACATGCATTAATTAGATTTTCAAGGTCGAAACAGGGCAAATTGTGGCCAGTACATGATGAGATACCAATAAGAACGAAACCGGTCTACTGGATGAATTGCCTTTTCTATACTATAAAATTCTCAGTTTATACTGACAAATGTATTTACTTAATGATTCAAGTGGTTATATGAAGATAGAAACCTTGATTATAGCAATTGTTTTCACCGTCCGCGCCACCAATGTTCGTTTAATTATTTAAAAGTTCATTTAAATACCAGTTCCCCATGTAGTATGTTGTCTGTTCAGTAACGACAGATTGGAGATGGTTAGCTGGAACTTTGGGTTTAAATGGATGCCATATGAGCTCCACCTTAAGGGGAAATAGACTAACCAAGTTACATTTGTTAGTGAAATTTGTGTGCAGTGTAGTGTGCGGCAGGGTGGCTCAATGGATAGAGCACCAGATTCCGAGGCAGACGTGCCCAGGTTCGAGCCCTGTCCACTGCAAATTCTGGCCAGCACGTGATGAATTACGAATATGAACGAAGCCGAACTACTTTTTTCCTTTGCAACCCTATACAATTCTTAGTTTATACTGAAAAATGGATGTACTCAATGGGTGATGTGCTTATATCAAAATCGCAACCTAGAATAAGGTAGTAGCAACAGTGACTGATAGTAATTTTGGTATGTTACGCGACTATTTAAATACAATTAGACTGATGTTTATCACAATTGCGAAATTTTGATTCAAATGTGTTAGCATCATATACAAAGTCAATTTTTATTTCCTTGAATAATTAAATAAAAACAGAATTTGATCAGTTTCTGCCTTACGGTTAATCCTTCAAGTCTGGCATTCAAAGTAAATTGCTTAAAACTGGCCAGGTGTTTATTGTATTGTGTGTTATTAGATTTCAGAAGATAACACTGGAAATGGAGTACCGAAAAGTTTAAAACGACAAGGTAAGATCGAACTTCATTTGCAGTGGTTAGTACGATTTGTGTGGAAGCCTTCCGTGTGATGCCAACACGAAGCCGAACTCAGCACATACTTGGAAATGAGGATCAATCGGAACATTTCGGAACCGAGAGTGCAAATCGACCACCCACGAATGAATATCGTGGATTCGTGAAATATGAGGATCGCACTACGCAAACAAAAAAAACATTCAAAGTAAATGTGCAGGTTGCGCGTTCCAAATTTTTCTTTCTAGTCAAACACCCTGCCAATTGAAGAAAAGATATTGAATTTATGTATTTTGATATGCTTTAAATATTTATTGTGCGAAAAATCTAGACGTTGCACAATATAGCAAATACAATACTTTAGCTCACTGCGGTGTTTGCCTTGTTAGGAAATTCTTCATTGCTGCTTTGGACAATAATAAAACAAACAACTACTTGGTTTAGATTCTTCAAGTTTATCACATACGCCACGAGACCCTTGCAATTTGTGACATTTGAAATTTTTTAAAACTGTGCTTGGTAAGTCTTTGAATCATGTGGAAATCCGTTAATTTCCCTTTATACAATATCGAGTCCCCAATTAGTACAGCGATTGTTTTTTTATGATGAATAGCATTTGGCTAGTTGAATTTTCGTGTTGCAATTGGAAGTAGCAAATCTCCGCATCAAGCAAAATTCTAATACTGGTTTCAAACTTCCGAACACATACAGTTCACTCGGCCTGTGTTTTGTAGAACTGAACTAGGCAGCTTTGGTCAAAGGTTTTGTTGGTTCCTTCATTATGTGAAAGGGTAACGGCAATTACCTAGGTGATTTCCAATAATGACCAGGCTCTGATCTTTTAGTTGGGTTAAATTTGATATTTTATATCTTTCGTAATCTACATTAACAATTTATCTAACTTGGAGTTATCAAAAATATGTTCTGATAGCTCAGTAGTTAAAGTGTAAGTGTTGCTCAAGAGAAACAGTGCGTTTCTCTCCGCCATAAACTGAAGCCATGTGGATTTTAAAGTTGTGATATAATAATATTATTTAAAAACAGAAATTCACTTAAGCACAAAATTTAGTCGAGTTACCCCGGAAATAATTAACTAAAAATAGATGATAAACTAGTCTACGCAAATATGAGTGACGTTCAGAAAATCTCCCAGGGCGCAAGTAAATTCTTACATAAAAAGAAACAATTCATGTTTTAACAAATCTGTTCTGGAAAGAGAGCTATACTTATCTTGAATTTTTTTTAAATGTCATGCTTGCGGCCACGCTAAGTAGCACAAAAAATTTTTGTACGTCAATCAATTGCGCAATCGTTTAGGCATTGTCTGTATCTTTTGTATAAGGACAGTGAGTACTTTTTGCAATGCTCAGATTAAATTCTACGAAATTTACTAAAAAGCCAAATGATTGAAAATATCCGCTTATTTAATAATTTCTTTTTCGGAGCTCATGAGTTATTCACCTATGGGTACCAGTAAACCATCTCTATTGACACAATGATTAGCAATTCTTTGCACCTAACACTAGTTCAACGGAGCTATAAGCTTTGCTGTTATTTAACGTATTCTAATAGCTTGAATCAAAACACTAATTTGTTATTTGCCGGTGAAGCACTAAGTCATGCCTTTTTGAGTTCTAAATTTTCACATTTATACTTCGATATGGCGTTTTGCGTACTTCGTATTTAACTATACTCTGTATATGTCCTATGCCGAGTAACTACCTGGTCAAGCCAACTGAATGAGTTCTGTAGAAAAATACACATTCTGCATGCCTTCGTTGTAAATAGACTCTTCTTACTAGACCTTTGAGATTTGGCCGTCCACTGGTTTTGGATTAGAATGGTTTGATCTTTCGCAATTTAAGATGTCTGTCTTGTTCATCTACTTTACGATCATAGTTTGTTCGATGAATCAAATATTAGCATTTTATTATGATAAACTTGAAAAATAACTATTATTGATTATCTGCATTAAAGGTAGACAGACGCATCATTAAGCTGATCATGTCCTCCATTGCTTAAATCTTCAGATTCATTTTGGTTAATTGATTTTATATTGGCCTTTAAATGTACAGTTTTATTGTTGTGGAATTAATAAAACTCATGATGGTTTCCCAATAAGGACGAAACCGGTCTACTGGATGAATTGTCCTTTCTACACTATACAACTCTTATTTTATACTGACTTAATGGGCCAGGTGTCTATATCAAGTTCGCAAACTTGATTATGGTAAATGTTATCACCACCCGGGCAACCAATAGTCGTTTGATTATACAAATTCCTGTATATCCTTAGAGAGCTTCGAGCTGCGAATCGTATTGGAAATTTCTCATATTGAGAAAATATGCTACTTGCTTGCCAGACTACCGAGGCAATTCCGGTGGATGGCTGTAAATAAAAAGAGCGTAGATCAGTCTTCTCGTGGCCGGACGTTCAATTAATCGTGTCACATTGCATCCTTACTACCAAAGCGACACTTAAATGAGCTTCACCTAAGAGGTCTTGTTTTTAAGTCTTTATGGCATAGTCTCTTATTAAGTCCATTGGTTATTAGATGAAGATCTCCGTCTATGTACGCTTAATTATGTTATTTGCATCAGTCGTCATTAATAAGTTTATTTGGTTAACGCATAGCTATTGTCTACAATAGGTAATTAATCTCAGATTTACTGAAACTCCTACTTTGATTATGATCAATCGGTACATCTTCCAAATTGGCTTGCTTTAACTCTCATTTTCAAACTTGTAATTATTATGCAGCGGTCATTTAGCAAATGGCACTAGCACGTTACAAGTAATGCAATTATGGCTTTTGGTCGAGGTGTTAAAATATGAATAGCAATAGGTTTCTAAAAATAACCCTGTGTTAGCATTAGTGATTCGTTAAGAATAAGTTTGTTCACAACAATTTAATTTTTAAAATTTATTTAATGCAACGTGGTTAATGTTTTCATTTTCCGAAATTTTGCGCGTTAGTAAATATGGACCTTGATTGAGAAAAAACATTGGAATACGAATAATTATCAATTTTTTAAGGCTACTTGTTCTGACTGTGTACACTGATTTTCAAAAAAAACATTTTCTCAGCAAAAATTTGTCTGCAATTGCATATTGTTTAAGTTTACGCAGACAAATTTCGAGAAAAAATCTCCATAAATTCAGATTTGTATCAAAGTTGTAAGACATTTTATTTTACAGCTAAAATGGACGAAAAGGCTCCTAAAGCGGACTTAGCTAGCAATTTTCAGATGTAAACGAAATAGACCTTTCTATAATATTACATTTTCCAATCCGTCTGTTAATACTTTCGCTGTCCGATGGAACAATATAACAAAATGTGTAAAATTTACATGATACGGCGTACATTATCTGGTTGTTAAACTGTTCGAGCAAGCCTAAATTAAGCGTAAGGACAAACACATTTTCTATTTGTATTTATTGATTTGGGAAAAATAAAGAATGATATAAAAACTAGCAAAGACGATAAAATCAAAACGAAGAAACGGTACTGCTAATCGGGAGAAAATAATTATAGTTGTAAATACATGTTCGAATAGAGAAGTTTCTAAACTAATAGCATATATTTAACTTAGACTATTTCACTGATGGGCAAAGTTAAAACGATTCTTTCTACGTGTATACATACATATATAATTAAATTCATGCATAACCAATTAAGCAAATAAAATCAAACATGCAAATATACATCATACATAAATCTATAGAAGCATAGATACAAACTTCTATACACACATACATACATAAATACATACATACATACATACATACATGCATAAATACATATATACATACATACAT
>JAQBSW010012354.1:0-17034 GCA_029291075.1 Eudiplozoon nipponicum | reverse complement strand
AAATTGGTTTTGTCAGGTGTAAATTGAACAGCAAAATATTGACGTTCTGACTTTAATTGGATCTATCTCATGCGCACATCGGCAAATAAACAGAACACGCGTGCTGTAAATTTTATCTTTCTCTTGGGCCATCTCTAATAAGCGGTCAGAACTTAATATCGCAATATATTTATACTGTAGGTAAATTTGGCATAATCAAAGAATCTACGAAGCTTTATTCGTTGGTAGAACTTGTATGACAACATTTTCTATAATAAAGTTTAATTTATTTGACGCGTTACACCCAGCGATGACGTACAAACTTTTTTCCATCTGAGAGGAGTATATTTCATGATAGGTGAATGAACCAACTTAGTTCATTTCTCATTCAAACGATTGCCGCCAGTTAATTTCTAACGCGCCTTAATGAATATAATTTAACGAACACTTGTACACTTAACTCTGAAGATAAATTTGATATCCCATCGTCAATTAATAGGTATTACATAATTACCTGTTATATGCTATGATTGTATTCAATTCCTCTTTCAGCGAAAAATTCTCGAGACTACAGTTCAGCCAACTTCATCAGCCTTCAGGAATCAGAAGTTGTAAAAAAAAAACTAAAAAAGCAAAAGCCATTTCATTTAAGCCATCAACTCACACTAATAACTGGGTAATCTGATAAAAGCTATTTGTTTACGTCCATTTAATTAGATTTAATTGAATACTTAACAGATATAGACACTCAAACCTGCGAAAAGCGCGCCAAAGTAGTGAAAAATTAGTTATCTATTGTGAATCCCCTAATCATTCGAATGGGTGAATGGTTTAAAGAAATTTAACACCTGCTCCATTAGTTTGTTTTTATAAGTTATGATTAGCTAAGGACTAATGAGGGTGGCTGAACAGTCGTTTCGAAAAGATCCGCCGAAACGAGAATCCTGAATCAATCACGTACTAGTTACAGCACAAATTAGGTAATGAGCAAATAGTTATCTCAGTTTTGAATTGCACCATGCATTTACTGGCATGACACGTCTAGTACTAAGTAAGGGACTAAAAGAATATATTAAATTAAGCGTAAATAAAAGATTTCTCTCATTGCTCTATTCGTCTTTCGATTAATGGCTGCACATAGAGTGGAAACGGCGCCACGGTGACAAATTACTACCAAACTAGCCAAGCAATGTAAAGCATTAATAGTTTTGCAGTTTGTAATATAAGCAGATGTGCAAAAAACGGCTATTAATTATACACTTCCTATTTAGATAACAAATGACGTAAAGAAATGGAATTAGTGTTTACCTCACGTTAGAAAACTTGATTAAAGTAATTTTTATCGACATTCGCGCTTCATGTATATAATTTATATCCGCATGGCGAAAGCTGATAACATATTAAATTAGTCAATTATACAACCGTTCATTGCGTAGGTAATGACAACGACTCTATGCTAGTTATGCTATGCTGTTCGACTGGTTAAATTCATTTGGTTTGGTGTTTATTTAACCCATGCAATCATGATTTAAAGAAATGTTAAGATAGTGAATGCAGAGAAATTGTGTTGTTGGCATATCTGGCCATGAAAAATCTATGCATAAAACTATTAGTGACAACCGTATATCTGATTTTGCGAAAACCTTATTTCTCATTTTCTGATTGGACAACTTTTTCCAATTCGTTTTTGTGCTTTGATGATTAACGTAGCAAATCTACACGCGTCAGTATGTGTGGCTGGCGATAGTTTTACAACGTTGTATGACTGGTTTGATACAATTGGTTTGGTTTTCATCTAAAACTCTCCAGCATGATTCGAATAAATACTGCCAACTTTATTTTAAATGTTACGGCCTAAAATTTTCAATTGAATTTTTGCAAGCAGGAGAGCAAATTCGAGGAATGCATTAATAATTCAAATTGTTAACAAAGTATGATAGAAATGACGCTGACTTGAATAACTCAATGCCTAAATCCATCAGTCATGTGAAAGAAGCTATAAAGAATGTCTGTTCTATTAAGTGAATTCCGTATACGACTGTAGTTCGTCAAAACTTTACTAGTTGAACCTTGCGCATAGCCATAAAAATTCCATGCTGATGGATGGTGTGTGATCGCCATACCTATCATTGACGCTATCAAGACTCGTGTTGGCACTGGAGATTTAAATCTCCCTTTCTTGAGAATGAATTCTAATGCTACAGACGATTCTGTGAAACACTATCACTTGTAAATTCTTTATTTAACAAAGTAAGTTTTAAAATACCAGTCGGGTGTTGATTAAATTTGTTTCCCCTACATAAACCGAACTTTGAATGAAATTATGCTTAGCTAAATAAATCACAGTTACAATACTCTCTCACACACATACAAGAAAAACGCTTATATTTCTTGAATTTTTGCATTGTGCGAGCTTCAAATATTGAATATCTGCGATATTCCGAAATCTGCAATTCTGAGCATTTTGACTGTGTTTGTGATTAGATGTCTGATGGTGGAACGGAAAATGCCGTTCTGAAACGCAGCTAGTCAACGAAGATTAGATCTTACCTCATTTCCATTGGTTAACATGAACAATGTTGAAGCTTTCGGAAGAGCGAGAGAGAGAGAGAGACGAATCCGCAGCCAGCCAATAAGAAAACAAAGTCCATACGTAATTGGAAATGGGGATCAATCTGATCTTTGCAAGAGACAACCCGCGAACGCAAATCGAGGAGATTCAACAAGAACAGCGCTCATCCAATGCATCGCAGTGACAGCAATATGTTCAACGTTTTTGGTCCAATGTGTTTACCATTGACAAAGGCCTCCGGAATTGGACCCAAGGTAAGTGCCGTAAAATGAGGACGGTTACCGAAAATTTCTTGTTTCGCAAAACAAAGGCCGAGTAATTAGTCAATACTCTGTAGCGTAACGTCACCCCTTTACACGTCAGTAATTGCTAGCAAATCACTGTAATTTGACTTAGATGAGCGTCCACGTGCAGGTGATATTATTTAAATCAATTATTTTTAGTTATACAAACACACACTCGCAAGTACGCGACACATGCTAATCTAGGGAAAGTTCAGCGATTTTTTTAGATCTGTCAATAAATATAAACGAGGCCGTTTAAACGAAAGTTAAAACTTGTTTCGTTACTTGTCAATTTTGTCGCGCCATGAGCTTACCGTTGTCAAAGGATAATAAAAGAATGGCCCGAAACATTCGGGGAGAGAATGTGGCAACTGACGTTCTGAATATTTTTTGAACAAAAATCAGTTCATCAATCAATTTCCTATCGCGCACAACATTTATTCTCAACTGTCATTGTTTTTGCGATAATGTGAACTGGGCCAAGGAAACTGAGAGATAAACTCGACTGACATCAACATCCACTAGTATTGAAGAACCGAAATCACCAAGAAACATCAATTTTATTGCTTTTCAAATGGTCTTGTAGAAATGTCTTACTATTCTTTCAGATTGTAGAGCCATATGCTCATCCTGGATTTCGCTATGTTCGGGGTTCTGATCTCCGTTTCCATATTTCCCTATGTGTGTACTTATGTACGACCACTTCACAATGAGCGCCAATAATCTGACAAACGACGCAAGAACAGATCAAATATGTAGTTAGGTTTAAGTTAGCTAAATTCGAAGCCATAAAAATAGTTAACACGATTTTTTTTTAAATTAATTCCATAGCTTTAACGCTTCTGCAATTACTATTTTTCCTACATAAAGTTTCACTTCTAAAAGACATTCAACTATACCGCTGGATTTTATTACCACAGCGCAATGGAGAAGAAGCTGTTTAAATACCGGAATCAATGTATTGTTAGGAAGCCAGTCAAACAAAGATTAACTCGTTGTAAAATCTTAGTATGTCGATTTAGTTTAGGTAAAAAGAGGATGGAAATTGGCATCAGCCACGTAATATTGTCGGCTTTTTATCTGATAAACAACTTCATGTCAGTCACTGGTTTCGAGTTAAGGTTAGCTGTTTCTACCTGTCCATTTACGTTTACCCAGAAGGAATAAGGCACATAGAAGCTTGTTATTTCACAGAAAATTTTGCTTATATTAAAAAGACTGATAGAGGAGTATCATACAACAAGGTAACGCAATGTTCAGACAATTGCTAAAAGTTGTCCATACTGATCAAAATCCTAACACTGAATTTTGCATAATGAGGATTATAATGGACGGTTATTCATCAATATACTGCAGGATTTCCGTATGAAGGACAAAACTGAATAATTGAGATTTAATTCTGGATATCGATTCGGTTGTTCATTTAAAACATGTTTACGGTATTGCGATTGATACCAGTATCTTTGTATTTAACCAGCCGTTCACCAAAGCGAAACAACTGTTCGTCACACGTGCTGAGGTGTTTCGAACTTCAGTGAATTTAATCAGAATAAGACATCAAACTGACTAGCGAGGATCAAACCACAATGCATATATATGGAATTCAAAATTGATTGAGAAGTTTTGGCCTCTAGTAGTCTCGCATACATTGTACTTGAATTGATGTGCCAGCTGCGCAATTTCTATGCAGTCACGAACTTCAAACTTTTGCAGGCATAAACACACGTATACAATTCATACAACTAAAGAGTAATGATAAAAATTCATTAAATAAAGTTTGCGAGCTTGAAGCACAGATTTCATTGTATCTAACCCGTCGAAAAACACATCAAAACTAACGTCATTCACACGTACTGACGCGTTTTGACATTCCATATAATGGGATTTGTGTTTATATCAAATTTGCAAACTTTTTTTTATGAAAAATGTCTACTAACAGAATTATGCATCCGTTAAGCCAACTATTTTCATAAGTTGACTAAGACCTGTCGTAAAATTAAATTTAACAAAAAACTACAAAAATACTTCAACTAAAACCAAACGAAGCTCGTCATTATAAAAATTTACCTATCCGCCCTATCTTAGCCAGCATTATATTTACGTCTGGGCACGTCTGCTTCGGAATCTGGTGCTCTAACCACTGAGCTATCCTGCTTCATTTGTTTCGTGAAATGCATCTGATGAAGATCTACGGTAATGTAGATCGAAATATTATGGAAAAAAGAAAATTACTGGAACAATGAAAGCTGCGTTAGTCAAAACGCAGATCAGGTTATTTCAATTAATTCAGTATCGCAACAACGCCATTCATTCAAGTGTCGTAATTTTTTTGTGATGGAACCGATGATATTTTCTAATACAGAAAGGATGTGTGATTATGATTCCGGAGTAAGTGTCGGGAGTGGTCAAGACATAAGATTTAGAACATTATTACAAAAATTTTGAAACGCCAAATCAAAATTATATTTTGTCTTCAATAATTAATTTGAAAATATTTTGATCTATGAGGTAGTTGAATATTTTGAATGCATCAACATATTTCGTGAATGGATGAGTAATGTTTGGAAGAAGCATAAAAATACTATAATATTATAGCAAGATCAAAGAGTTAGAACATTCCAGAGAGTAAATGTCAAACGAGAGCCAGCAGACAGCTAGAAATCAAAAATATGTGTTTATTGCCGTATGCTCTATCTTGAAGCAAAATTATTGGCAACGTCGGTTGCCTTCCAAATAGTTTATCTTTAAGCTTCTGTAAGAGAGAAAGGAAATATACATCATCTACCGTCAGATCAGACGAATAAAGAAGGCATTGGTTTTCCAGCCACTGGGGGTTGGTAACTCAACAACTTTTACCATAATCAAGGTAGCGAACTTGATATAAACACCTGATCCATTAAGTACTTACATTTTGGCAGTATAAACTAAGAATTTTATAGTGTGGAAAAGGCTATTCATCCAGTAGAGTACTTCATGAGTCAGGTGTTTATATCAGGTTCGCAATCTTGATTAGGGTAAATGTTACCACAGCCCGCGCAATCTATGTTCGTTTTATAGTCGTCTGGGAAGTCGAAACGTTATTCGCATAACATACTGACGAACAAAAACTACCTAAATTTTGTTTACTTGCTCGAATTCATAATAATTACACAAGTAAATTTTGACGTAAAGCAAACCATGGCATAAGATGACAGCCAACATTCTGTTCATTTATTATCCCGACAAAGTACTTTAGAGTCACGTAAATTTAATTTTGTTCAATTTCAATTTTCGATAAAATATTTAGAATGGTGCTAGTTGAGCAACATAAAATAAAATGTAGACGCGCATTAATCTTATATCCCCTTCTTGGCGTGTTTAAAACAAATGTAAAACAGCAGTGTGAGCTCGAGTTGCCAAAATTGATATATCGAGTAATCTTTCAAGATAAACAAGAAAATAATAATTCAGCGAAATTAGCGTATTTGAAATAAGGCGAATCTCACTTTCTACCATTTGAAAAATATGGTAGAATTACCATTCTTTACAGATGCTAGCGCTTTTCATCATCATTGTTCATCCTTAGTTCACGATAACCTGTACCAAAAGGAACGCATTCCCTGATTTTTGTTTTCACTAACATGGGATTTTGAAAGTTGTTTCGTTTGTAGGAAACATACTTTTGTCGGTATCCTTCCTCGGTCGATAATTCATCACACGTCTTAGAACCAAGCTCACCGGTTAATTTTATTTGTGATAAATTATGGATTGGTGAGTGATACCAACAAATGTATCCGAAATATTTCTTGCGAATCAAAATGGAAGAAATTCTGTGTGAGTCAAAACACAGATCAGATAATTTTTTAAGCATCCAGTTATTTCATTCATTTAAAATGAATGTATGCCAAAATGTATAGTTTAAAGAACTGAATAGCTGAAACGAGGGACTTGCTCAACATATTCTCGCGTACATTGTACTTGAATAGTATATTGACTAAATTCTGTGCAGTGTCTATTATAAATTTCATGCGGCTTTTGTGCGATTGGTACAACTAACGATATTCGGGCTTTCCCTCAGTACGTAAACAAAATTTCAAGTATTAAGACAGTAGATAGTTGATCAAAATTGCTTGGTTAAACTAGTTACATAAAAGGTGCAGGACGTCAACAAAATTAATAGTCTTAGCTGCATTGAAAAATTCACCTGATCCAATTTATGTGAGACTACTAGAAGCTAGGAATACATCAAAGTATTCCAAAAGTGAATACATAAATAACTAATGACGATCTAGACAAAAGATTACATACTATCCAGAAAGTAGGGTATCATCTAGACAGATTTCGTTATTCTTTAGCAGATATCAATAACTTTCCAGACTTTCCTATGTCGGGATATGAAACGATGTGCATGTTGTTCAATTGTGCAATGCACCTCCTAATCCATCTTAAATACGCATCACAAATAATTTTAGTTATATACCAACTAATATCTTTTAATCTATATTTGCTTCAAGTGAATACTGTTGGCATAAAATGTGCGACTTCGGTAGTGTACGATATTTGTTTTTACACTGAACCCAATGTATCTGGTTCAAGTTGCGGCCGTGACAATTCTGGAAACTACTTGAAGAGTGCTCAAACTGGGTGACAGCGGTTTAGTTGATTGACCATATTTTCTATAGTAAGAATGGTTTTCTTTATACCGGTAATTTATAAGTAATCAAACATCGCATAAAAAATATTTGAGTTTAATATCACTGCCCCAATTAACATGGTATCCCTCTTCTATTGATAGACAGGTGTTCATCTATTACGGCTTTAGGTTGAAGGTGCTACAGAACACAATCCACCTGAAGAAAAGTGCTACAAAAAATATCAGTTAGAACATAAACTGAAATTTCATGGTATGCGCGAATAAAGTGGCATGGAGGATAACTAGCAAGACTGAAGCAAACAAATCCTGGTTTAAATCTCGGCCACAGCGATCCTGGCACTTTCTAATAAGTGCTCAATAAGGACTAAACTGGTCCACTTGGCCAGTAACATTTGCTATAATAGGCTATTTCAATTTATACTAACAACCTCTGTATAACCATATCCTTTCATTAGACTTTATTTCTAAATATATATATATATATATATATATATATATATATATATATTGTGTTTTTTAATTAATAATATTCAGTTAGGTGTAGTCTTTTGATAATAAAATCAATTAAACAGATGTAAATAAATGGATATGTTCTATTTTTAGTTTATTTTAATCTGAAACATTGTTTTAATCGATTGAGATTTCACTTTTTGTAATTAATGTCGACTTAAATGAATTATTTGTAATATGTTAGTTTATATTGAATTATAATTTTTTGATTATACAATACTTACCACGGAGAAATAATTATTGCATAAAAGTTACTATAGCTGAAGAATCGAGCACAGGATATTAGGCGATCTTACACAAGCATAATCCATTTTAAATTGAGTACGTATATCAAATTATAACTCATTCACCAAATGTGAATAAAAATTGTTATTCAAAAAAATTCCAAATTGTTATTTGCAGGTATTTCCACTGTATCATTACAAATTCCGTTTAATTAATTTCCAAGTCGTAACAACTTAATCGCAAGTCATATTCAAAAATATGCCTCTCCAGCTTTAGAGACAAATAACATGAACAGTAGGTCAGAGAAGCATTATATGATTTAAACACGTTAATGATTCCTAGACGCTACGATTTAGCAAAATAACTATCCATACGCTAATACAATAGGTACAAACAAGCTCAGTTCAGTGTTCACAGGTAAATTTTGTTTGCTTGGCATTCGTTATTTGTCTCAGGCTCTGCTTATGTCTACTTCGATATTAGCGACCACCGAGTGCGTAAATGACAGAACAATATGAGTGTAGAAAACAAAGCATACCAGAAAAATAAGCGAGGCTAATTATGCCTCATAAAATTTAAGGCGATGATGCATACGAAACACTAATAAAAAGAAAATTTGACGAATTTAATTGGACAATAAATAATGACGCATTCTGATTGGTTGAAAAAAAATTCATGTATTTTCAAAGAGAAAACTAAGCGTACATTTAAACGTATATATATATATATATATATATATATATATATATATATATATATATATATATATATATATATATATATATATATATATATATAGACCACACTAATAAACTTGCACATTTGCATTTTGACTTAATTTAAGTACATTTAATTGACGGTGTTCTGAATAAACACGTACAAACTTAAACAATAATTCATGCTAAATCCAGAGGGTATTGTTCAATAAAAATATAAGTAATTTGAGGCAAAGATTAAGCGAAACAATTAAGCTTTTCCTGCTCGCCTCCCAACGAGGCCTCATTCTGTATTAGTGCATTTTTAACACTAGTGAAAACGTATAAATTTGATGCAGAAATTTCAATTCATTTCCAAGAGCTGGCTAACATCAATGAAATGTGCATTTGTTAGTTTGTGTGCGGATCATTAATTAAATTCTGCAAATTAGCTTTTCCTTTAAGATGATGAATATGCGATCCGTGATCAAACTTCCAATCATTTCATGGATCATAGAAATAAAAAGTAGCTTTTACCAGCTGGATAATGGGAAGGCTTTTAATCCACATTTTGGTGAATTGGAATATTTTATTTCCTATTTACTGGGCTTGGCAAAAAATTCTTAATATAATCGGAAAATAAATTTTAGTTAATCGCAATCCAATACCAGATTTTTCCGTCATTGTCCCCATGGATTTATTTAAATTGTGAATCGACACCGCGCATTTTAGGTAATATGTGGATAATCGTGTTTATGCAAAGTGTTCCTAATTACATTCACGCGTCAAGCATAAGGAACATAGATATGTACGAGCAAAACGACGTTTCAAAGTTAACATTGTTGAAATTGCCAATACAATTATAATTAGTTAGCAAGTGGACTTTAGGAATGTAGTTTAAAAGATAGTTAAGAGGAATTTAAGTGTTCCAAACTAGATGATCATACCGCATGTATGGATTATCCGGGCCTGGCATCCAAAAGGCTCTCTTATGGTAGTGACCAAAGGGCTGTTCATCAGCACTAGCTATTGAGACAAAGGCTTCAACAGACTCACACCTTTCGTTCATGCGAAATCAGCATGTTCTTCTGTCATGCAATAATTAACATTTTTAATGAGTGCTTTGTGATTATCCTCGTCTATAGAACATTTGCCACTAAGTTCAAAAGGCGTGCGTTAACTTTAATACAAAATATGTTCATGTTGCCTTCAGAATATCCTCTTGGTTTTCTATGAACTAATTTGTAACTCGGTACTCAACGAAAATTACATACATGAACAAATGTGTCCTCCACTGTGCAGATTGGTTTTGTGCTGGCTGACGATTCATCAGCACTAGCTTTTCAGTGACAGGCGTCAAGGAACTTGCACATTTTCCTTATGCGAAGTCAGACCGACCTTCTGTTCTATAATTACTAGCTTATTAAATGGGGATTTTTGAGTATCCCCGGCTCCTACTGTTGAGTAGCCAGGAAGCAAAAAAGGCATGCGTGAACTGCAATGCAAAATTTCGTCATGCTGACTTGGGTAGGTCCTCCTGGTTTCCTATTAACTAATTTGTCACTCAGTACGCCATGCGAAATGCATAAACGCTAGATAGCCTTCCAACTCAATTGAAAAATTATTGATCGCAATTATGATTTAAATATATTCTCAACCCGTTCATGTTTGGATTGTCAACAATTGATTAATAAATCTTTGTTTTTATCAAATAATATTTTTCGCGGATATCGGTAAGACTTGACACTCTTAGCGCATATCTATAAACTGTATGTATTATTACTGTCAATGTTATCCTAATTACGATTTTTATACAAAACTACTAATTCACGCAAAAATAACATCCCCAAGGTAAAGAGGAATCCAGTAACTTAATATTCAGTCGTATGGCATATTATGATTATGAAATAAGAAAGCATTGTGGTTTTATTTGATGATTATCACCACGCATGTAATATAATCACCCCAATAATCTGCGCCACTAATATTCAACCCGTCTGGACACCCGGTGTATACGAGTTACGTTATGCTGGTCATATACGAAGCAAAATAGAAGCTTTCATAGGAAGAAGATTCAGAACCCAATCTGCGATTCAAGTTTTATCTTACAACTTTTGAACAAATAAATCGGGGTTTACTCGCAACAACAATATTACCGTTCATAATATTGCCAATGAACTTTTGACTATTATGCAATATGTTCCATTGAGCAATTATCTGCTTCAAATTTTGATTTCGCATTGGTACTTATGCGCTGATCATCTCTGCACTAAAAAAATCCGTATTAGCGCAACATCCTCCTCATGACGAGGCTTTGGGACCTTCCTTTATCAACTAAGCGCCACTGCTCGGACTCTGATAGAAATGTTAACCAAAATGATGATACGTTCGGTATCAACCTTTCCTATAAGATGAAGACCATTTATGTTAACTTCTAGCAGCATGGCTTCTCTTATGAGCAACAATTTACGATCTACGATATGTAGGCATCTGTGATTGGGTCATCGTGAGGGTCCTTACGATTGCCTGTCTGAAATGGTCTAGGTTGAAGTTTACGAGCGCTCGTAATGTTTGAAATTTCATTGATCGTATGGTGTTGCGTATACAGGTTTGCCCAGCAGAGCAACTTGCAACCTATTGACAATAGTCACCTGAAGTGCAACATCTTGCATTTGATAAAGCAAATCGCGTAGCTGCACGATTAAATTAAATTTTTCTGCTAAGGTAGCAGTAGTTATCAACATCGTAGACATGATTTTATCAGACTTTGTGTTCGTGCAATAAGTGCGTTAGTCTAAGGGTAATACGTAACAAGTCGAGGATAAGGACTATTTCGGTACTTGTACCAATGGTGGAATTCTATTTATTTGAATTAGAGAACTTTGTTCAATTAACTTGTCGCCTCATCAAATCAACTAAGCCAAAATTACTCTAAGCAGATTAGAATTTCTACGAATGCGATTTTCTTCTAGGACAGAATCTCTGGCGATTTGTGAAGTTTTTCAATCATGATTACAACTAAATATTTAATCTCACGCGGTACAAGCAGCAAATTCACGTAGTTCCTGTGTTTAAATTGATTTCGTACTTTGGAATTTTAATAAATACGACTAACTTTCTTCTAACTGAGGTTTACATTCATGACTCAAGATTCCATCTTGATTATATGTGCAAATATCTTTTGCCGAGCCTGACTACTAAACCCTAATTGCAATGTTATAATGAGACACTTTGTGCCTAAATTACGTATCGTTTCATGGTAAACACAGTCGGCTCTCTTTTTCTATGTCCCGAAGCAAACATTACACTGCTTACGTTTCTTATCGCAACAGTAGACCATTTTGAAGCAACGAATCTTCTGATTTTGCGAAAACTGATCTTTTCGTTTTTTTCCGATAACTGTTTTTTCTTAGCAGGAAACATCCATACCCTTTGCATCGGAAATGTATTAAGTGGAGATACCCAAACAATTCCAAACCCACTCAACGTGTCCGCTCCACTCTTATCGGTTACTGGTTGGTGGAGGACAGCCAAAATGTAATACTCTCTTTTCTTTTGAAAAATTGAGTAAACACCAAATCTACAAGGCTTTTTGATTGATAGAGACATTTACGCGGCCACCGGTAGCAAGATACCTATAATTGCTTAGTCACCATTATTCTGTCCGACAAAGTTAATTGAGCTCCTAATGAGGATACAGTCTTTATTCCATATAGCTTTCTCGTCTAAACTCGTCTTCATGAAGAATATTTTCACCAAAATGATAATTATTTACGTTGCCGTCATATTGATGCTTTCCTTCAAAATCATTCATGAACATTTGTGAGACATGTAATTGATAATCAATTATGCTTTCATACAAAGTGCCCATCTATTTAAGGAATAAACAATATATTAATTTATAATATTATCTCATTAATGTTTGTTTGTTAAATAATATATTCTGTTAAGTTAGTTGTTGCTTTAAAATCTGATTATCTTTTGCAATACTTTGTAAATCAACGCTGTAAAAAAAAGAGCCGTTTGATTGGTATTAGCTTCAAAAGTAAAACTGCAATGTAAAAGCATTTATTTTGATAAATTACTTTATTAATCCTTGTAGATTTTAGATTATATATAAATTGTATTCATGAAATTTTAAAGGACTGTATAACTATATATATATATATATATATATATATATATATATATATATATATAGGTATATATATATATATATATATATATATATATATATATATAAGGACAAAATAACTAGTTATGTATTCTGTTAAATGTAGTCCATTTATGGCACAAGAATATAATCAATAAAAATTAAATATACTTTTTTATTCTTATAACCGAACAACATGTTTACATAATTTGACAATCATAAATTTCGCATGTGGTGATAAATGTATTTAAATCAAGTTTGCGAGATTGACATATGCACTTATCCCGTTGTATTTAATCAGTCGTACAACATAGCAAAATTACTGTTTGTCACATGTTCAGAAGCGTTTTTACCTTCCATGATTATCATCAGACAAGCACGGCAAACTGCCTAGAGGGTATTAAACCGCACTGTATATATAAGTTATAAAAACTTAAATATGTGGTTCTTACCTCCTTCAGTCTTGCATACATTAGCAGCTGGACTTCGGAAATTTCGGCCACATCAATTTCTAAGCAGCGACGAAAATTTACTTTCTGTCGCTTTCAACTCCCCCTACACACACACACACAGATATATATATATATATATAAGAGAGTATATATATATATATATATATATATATATATATTTGTATGTATTTGGATGTGTAATATTATTTTCGGAAAACTAAAATAAATGCATCTAAGCATTAGACATGACACCTCTAGGAACTTACTATTTTGAGATAAAATTATAGTTTCCAGTGCGTATGGACTTTTTGCTTTCTTACGACTCAAAAGTAGGGGCCCGAACCAGATGTCTATTAGGTTTGAGGCTCAATGCCATCTACTACTTATAACGTGTTATTAAACACGTGACGAATGCGTGCACGATATTATACCTTTTGTTAATACTGACTTCAGCATTTCCTTTTAGTCCTATGAGAACTACTATTTACTGGTCGTACTGAATATTGCCAGATACCTTATTTTATAAAATATAATGCTATTTATTTACTTGTCATGTCGCCATTCTGGTCCTGTAGAGTTATTATTTAAAATATTAAATTTAAATCGTAGGATTAATGAAAAGAAAATCGAATAAATTTGTTTATTCACTAATAACTTAGTTTTAGAAATCAGAACAATATTTTAGAACTATGGAAATATCTGTTATCTTTGAAATTACTTCATAAATAATAATCTGTGTTCAATCTCTATTTAGAGTCATCGAGTTGTTTGTTTTCGGTGCATTTGTCTATGTATTTGGACCTACCTAACGAGCATATGAAACAGAACGTTCACCATCCGTCAGATAAGTTTGGTCGCTGCCAGCTCAATAGTAGGTGTATAATAAGGATAAGCAAATATTTTGACAATTGAAAATTTTTCATGAACGCATGTGCAAGTTCTGACAAGAAACAATGCAAAACTTCGATTAAACAAATAGCAAATTTATTACATGACAATTTTTACATAGACAAAATAAGGTTCAAGAATTTGCTCAACTGTAAAACATGTGCAAATTTGTTTTACAAAAAGGCCAGTTACGTTCAGTCAACTTATCACATTATCCTCCAACCACGCCTAACTTAAAACGGTTTTCTAAAACGTCTTTTCCGCCTGCACATTGTAATCCAATGTTTGATTATTAAAGCTCAAGAAATTGACCTAGTTTTTGAGCTCAAATAAATTATAAGACACTGTGTTTTGTAAAACTAATCTCAATCTAACTCGAAATTATGGTACGCCCGTGTCATCAATCAAGTGATTCCACATACTCTATGACAAGAATCTAATTTAAAAAAAAATCATTTTTAACTTTTTACAGAATAATTGTGTCTTTTACATTTGTTTGTATATAACTGAAAATTGAGTCTAGTGTTGTGTGCAGCAGGGTGGCTTAGTAGTTAGACCACCAGATTCCGAAGCAGACGTGCCCAAGTTCGAGCTATATCCGAGGCAATTTCTGGTCAGTACATGATGAGTTCCCAATAAGGTCGAAACCGGTCTACTGGATGAATTGCCTTTTCTACACTATACAATTCTTAGTTTATACTGACAGATATATGTACATAATGGTTCAGGCAATTATATGAAGATCGCATTCTTGATTATAGTAATTGTTATCACCGCCGCACAACCAATGTTCGTTTAATTATATAAATGTTCATTTCAATTCCAATTCCCCATGTAGTGTGGTTTTTGCTAAATAATGTCAGATTGTGAATGGTTAGTTGAAACGTTTGCTCTAAATATATGTTATATGAGCTCCACCAAAAAGAAAAAGACTAACCGAGTTACATTAGTTACAATATAACTGAAAATTGTGTGAAGTGTGCGACAGTGTGGCTCAGTAGTTAGAACACCAGATTTCGAAGCAGATGTGCCCAGGTGCGAGTCCTGTCCGCGGCAAATTCTGGCCTTTATGTGATGACTTCCTAACAAGGACGAGGCCGGTCCACTGGATAAATTGCATTTTCTACACTATACAGTTCTTAGTTTATACTGAAATATGTAAGTAAATAATAGGTCAGGTGCTTATATCAAGACCGCAATCTTGATTATGATAACCGAGAAAACTGACAGAGAAATACGTGCTCTGAAGTTGGACTCATGGACAAATGCGAATGTTTGACCAACATATTTTGATAAACTGGCCATGGATAGAACAACCAACAACAATATTTTAATATCCCCGCAAGCGCAATAAAAATTGAATCTGGCTGGCAACATTTCAAAAGCATAGCTGAGCAAATATTTTTACTCGAATCGTAATCAGGGTTGCTATATTCCGTACAATGTATGTTGTTGCCAGTTTAAGAAAACAAAACTCATGAACCACGTGGCATGACGAACGTTATTGGAGGAAATAACATCGTAAGGGCAATAGACAAACTTTTTAAAATTTCTGCCTATACTCAAGCTAACCATGCATGAATAATCAGATCTCAATTATCAGTTAATTAAGCTATAAGTATGAACCATGCATAAACAATGTAACACAATCACAAATCAGAAATAAAATTTCTAAACAAACATATGAATACTGCAAATAAATACACATACCAACAAAAAATCTTAGTTGTCAATTAGTTATTCAAGACCCAGCATGGATATAACTGAAAAATAGTGTTGTTGGTTGCAACGAATTCCTGAAGTAAACTGGCCATTATCCACCGTAGAGAGACGGTCAATTAATGATCGTGTTATATTTTTATAAAAATATCCAGTATAATATTTATCATCAGTTAAGTTAAATTAAGAAATAAATTATGTATTTGAGCATAACTTTATTATGATGGTGATTACTACCAGAGCTTAAAGAAGCCATTATTATTTAAGCTTCAACTAATCTCCATTGTGATATCTGTCAATTCATATATAAACTTTTCGAAAATAAATAAGTTGGATAACTTGCTTAAAGAAAAAACCTTTAAGATAAATCAAAATTTGTTTAATAATTTCAATATTATACAAAACTGGCTTAACTGCAAATCATGCTTTATATATATATATATATATATATATATATATATATATATATATATATATATAATTTGTGTATTTCAAAGTTTTTATAGTGATGAAAATACAAAAAGACACGTTTATATTTCTTTCGAATTTTTATATATTATTCTGAGTTATTCTATGAAACTCATTGCGCCAGTCCAAGAGAATTTACTTTGCTATCTGATGCAATGCTTAGTTTATGCTGACAGTATATATATATATTATATGTATGCATGATATACGTATAATAGAAAAAAGCGAAATATGGAAAATGCAAATTATCAACAAGATCAGCCTATTGTCTGTTTGGAACAATAACGTAGGTACTTTCATCAAGTTTGCGATCCTGATATAAACACCTGATCCATTAAGTACATGCATTTGTCATTATATACAATAAATAGTACCGGTCAGAATTTGCTCAAACCTGGGCATGTTTGCCTTGGAACCTGGTTCTCTAACCACTGGGACACCCTGCCGCACACATCA
>JAQBSW010012353.1:0-17035 GCA_029291075.1 Eudiplozoon nipponicum | reverse complement strand
ATCATCATCATCATCATCATCATCATCATCATCGTCCTTATAATCATCATCATCATCATCATCATCATCATCATATTATTCATCACCATCATCTTAATCATCATCATCATTAACAAGAGTATTATCATAATCATCACCATCATCACCGTTATCATCATCACCTTCAATGCGTCATCATAATCATAACCATTATCATTATCAGCATCATCATCATAATCATAATCATAATCATCATATTCTTGTTCATTATCATCATCATCATCATAATCACCATTATCGTCTTCTTAATCATCACCATCATCATCATCATCATCATCATCATCATCATCATCATCATCATCATCATCATCATCATCATCATCATCTTCTTCTTCACCATCATCATCATCATTAACAAGATTATTATCATAATAATCACCATCATCACTGTTTTCATCATCAAATTCAATGCATCATCATAATCATAACCATTATCATTATCAGCATCATCATCATAATAATCATAATCATAATCATCATATTCTTCTTCATTATCATCATCATCATTATAATCAACATTATCGTCTTCTTAATCATCATTACCATTAGCAGCAGTATTATCACATTCATCGTCATCATCACCGTTATCATCATCAATATCAGTAGCGTTATATCAATTATCAACATCATCACCATCATCGGCATAATCACAATTTTCATCATCCTAACCTCAATATCGTCATCATCATCACGATTGGCGTGGCCATCATCGTGGAACATTTAAAGGCCAATGCTGTCATACGAAGGTTAAATAGTTTCGAAAATATAATAGGTGCATCGTGGCAGTCAAGCAGAAGCTTACCAAGGAGGAGGCGCCGCCTGGTACCTGGTCACAACCGCCTGAAAGTTGGCACCAATCTGGAGCTGATTTTCCCGCCACAACAACGGGATTCGTATACCTAGTTAGAGGCAACGATTAAAGCATTAACTTATACACAATTACATAAATAACAATACATCAACAGTGACAACAAAAGAAACAATAAAAAGACCTTCCATCACATGCAATTACCTGTTAATTAGGCTACGTTACACGCTTGAACTAACTGCAACTATAATTTAAATTCACACAACATCGTTGATAAATCTATAATAATCCCTTGTTGTTTTTATCATTATCACAAATAACATTCAGATAGAATGAAATACCTAAGCATGCCTCCACCATATATATATATATCGTTAAAAGTTTCGCCATTTTTTAAAATATGAGAAAAAACAACACTGATCCATATAATAACATTTATTAATAAATCTTATTTCAGCCAATATCTACAGCCATTATTCTGGATTCGTTAATATTTTCTGTCATCCAATCCAGGCTGTTCATTTTTCGTAGCCAATCCCCTCTTAGCTTAAACGTGCAGAAAGTAATTCAACAAGAAATCCAACTGGAATGGAACAGAAAAATAACGATCAGGCCTTCAAAAATAGCCTATGTGGGCAAAATACGACACACCCATCAATTGCCGATAAACTCACAATGAAAGCGCTGACACAACACATAACGCTACTCAAAAAAAGTAGTCAGCATTGCGCAAAAGAAAGACAGATATAACTAACAGGGGATTCGTTACGACTAAAGTACAGTTGTGATTGGATGAGCGAAAACTTTAACAAATCTTGAATAATGGCTGCAGATGTTGCGTTTTGATGCTCAGTACTATCCCTCTTGTGGTGGATTTAACCGCATTTTCCTTATGCGGAATAATTGATAACACTCATGAACATTCGCTTCGTGTTTACTGGCGACTCATCAGTAGGAGCCGGTATTACGCACTTTAACCACAATATATTTGGGTTAGGAATGTGGGATAATAGGACGGTACAAACTACTAAACGAATGTTTAAACCTGCAGTAGTGTAGCAAACATTATATAAAGTCTCGAAAATGCGACTTCAACGCTAACTCACTCTATATAATATATATACCGAGTCTGCAAACTATGGCTATTGTGTTAGTAACCGATACCAACATTATAGTACCGAAAAGGTTTAGTAGATTGTACCGTCCAATTATCCCATGAGTCGCCAGTAAGCACGAAACGAGTGTGCATCGCAACACCTAATACATACTTGCATATATATTAGCTCTTCGCAACAAACAGTATTTAACTGTAACATATTGAATTGAATGATGTCATGCTTACCGCGAAATGTGATAACTGATATCGATGAAGGCCAGAGTGTATGGTTTAACTGGAGTAACAGGTGGTCGGAAATTGTTGTAATTCTCAATTTGGGTGAACTTTAGCATAAATTTATATCCATCAGGTTGGTATCATGTATCGACACGGAAACCATAGTGTTAGTATCCGGTACTCATCGATTTCAAAAAAGGTATCAGTTACTAACACAATAGCCATAGTGTTAGTATCCTTTACAAACTCGGTATATATATTATATAGTGTGAGTTAGCATTGAAGTCGCATTGTCGTTGATTTTAGATGATGTTAGCTTCACTATTACAGGTTTACACATTCGTCTAGGAGATTGTACCGTCCTATTATGCCACATTCTTCTACCAAATATATAGTGGTTAAAGGGCGTAATACCGGCTCCTACTGATGAGACGCTATTAAGCACGAAACGAATGTGCATGAGATTATACTTTCCGTTCATGCTGTCTTTGGTTCATCCTTCTGGTTACAACTGAACCAATTTGTTACTAGGTTCGCAACACCTAATACATACTTGCATATATATTAGTTCTCCGCAACAAACAATAGTTAAATGAAGACCGGATGTTAGGACAAACAATAAAAAATACTTTAGGAAGTTAAGTGAACATAAATAGATCGGTCTTGTCTGAGGATACCTCATTTGCCACAAGTTGTTTTTCTCCCGTTATTATGGCGTCAACCCTGAAGATGGGACTGGAAAGGAAGCCCCGAAAATTAAGTAGATCAGGTTCCAACGTTATTTTCAGACAAGCAGCTCATGGATGGCTTCAGAGTGACGGGAAAAGTAAGAACCCATCAATCAATGCCAAATATTACCTCGGTTTATGATTACAGAGTGTTTCAGTAGATGGGATGTAAAATTGGTATACAGGTTACACAATCTAGTGTTATTTACCACCAATTAGTTCATTTAGTTCGATTAAGATATTAAAAGCAGAAGAGTGTGGAAAAGTTGTCAAGCCGCTATGGAAATATTGATTGTAGAGTGAGGCACTTCCACAATCGAACAGTATATATTTAAAAAAAAAAAGATGGATAATTAATCATACATTCATGAATATAGGAGTTAATTAAAAAGTATATGTAAGGACATTGTAATGGGTCTGATGTAAGCTAGTTATGCTCATTTCCAATTTTCCGGTCACGCTACGTATGTCGCATTCGGACAGTTAACCGTGTGTGGCTCTAAATAGGCAATGCTGTGTGACATTCTATGTTTCTGGTAGCCATACGGTCATCTGGGAGACTTATGTCGTATAATTATGTAGGTTACGAGAGAAAAAGCATCTGCTACAAGTTGGTGTTGTGCATTTTCAGTTTTAAAGTCATGGTGCGTATGTGGCTTACGAAACGTTGATCGAGTGTGGTCATAAATAGAGCCAAAGTCACAAACTCCATAGTTGCAGGTGATCCTGTGAAATTAGGACGGGTGTCTGGTAGCTAAACTGTCATCTTTGAGACTTCTATGGTTGTGCTAATGTAAGCTGGTGTTGTGCATTTCCAGTTTTAAAGTCATGGTGCGTATGTGGCTTACGAAGCGTTGATCGAGTGTGGTCATAAATAGAGCCAAAGTCACAAACTCCATAGTTGCAGGTGATCCTGTGAAATTAGGACGAGTGTCTGGTAGCTAAACTGTCATCTTTGAGACTTCTATGGTTGTGCTAATGTAAGCTGGTGTTGTGCATTTCCAGTTTTAAAGTCATGGTGCGTATGTGGCTTACGAAGCGTTGATCGAGTGTGGTCATAAATAGAGCCAAAGTCACAAACTCCATAGTTTCAGGTGATCCTGTGAAATTAGGACGGGTGTCTGGTAGCTAAACTGTCATCTTTGAGACTTCTATGGTTGTGTTAATGTAAGCTGGTGTTGTGCATTTCCAGTTTTAAAGTCATGGTGCGTATGTGGCTTACGAAGCGTTGATCGAGTGAGGTCATAAATAGAGCCAAAGTCACAAACTCGATAGTTGCATGTGATCCTGTGAAATTAGGACGGGTGTCTGGTAGCTAAACTGTCATCTTTGAGACTTCTATGGTTGTGTTAATGTAAGCTGGTGTTGTGCATTTTCAGTTTTAAAGTCATGGTGCGTATGTGGCTTACGAAACGTTGATCGAGTGTGGTCATAAATAGAGCCAAAGTCACAAACTCCATAGTTGCAGGTGATCCTGTGAAATTAGGACGGGTGTCTGGTAGCTAAACTGTCATCTTTGAGACTTCTATGGTTGTGTTAATGTAAGCTGGTGTTGTGCATTTCCAGTTTTAAAGTCATGGTGCGTATGTGGCTTACGAAGCGTTGATCGAGTGTGGTCATAAATAGAGCCAAAGTCACAAACTCCATAGTTGCAGGTGATCCTGTGAAATTAGGGACGGGTGTCTGGTAGCTAAACTGTCATCTCTTGAGACTTCTAGGGTTGTGCTATGTGAAGCTGCGTTGTGTGCATTTCCAGTTTTAAAGCTGGTGTGTATGTGGCTTTGGCTGAAGCGTTATCGAGTGTGGCTTGGCAATAGAGCCAAAGTCACAACCTATAGTTTCAGGTGATCCGTGGAAATTAGGACGGTGTCTGGTAGCTAAACTGTCATCTTTGAGACTTCTCTATGGTTGTGTTAATGTAAGCTGGTGTTGCATTTTCAGTTTGCGAAGTCATGGTGCGTATGTGGTTTACGAAACGTTGATCGAGTGTGGTCATAATAGAGCCAGTCAACCCATAGTTGCAGGTGATCCCGTGAAATTAGGACGGGTGTCTGGTAGCTAAACTGTCATCTTTGAGACTCTCTATGGTTGTGTTAATGTAAGCTGGTGTTGTGCATTTCCAGTTTTAAAGCCATGGCGTATGTGGCTTAAAGCGCTGATCGAGTGTGGTCAAGTAAATAGAGCCAAAGTCACAAACCTTATAGTTGCAGGTGATCCTGTGAAATTAGGACGGTGTCTGGTAGCTAAACTGTCACCTTTGAGACTTGGTTGTGTTAATGTAAGCTGGTGTTGTGCATTTCCAGTTTTAAAGTCATGGTGCGTATGTGGCTTACGAAGCGTTGATCGAGTGTAACAAGCAAATAGAGCCAAAGTCAGCAACCCATAGTTGCAGGTGATCCCAGGGAAATTAGGGATTTGCGTTCCAGGCTAAACTGTCATCTCTTGAGACTCTATGGTTGTTAATGTAAGCTGGTGTTGTGCATTTCCAGTTTTAAAGTCATGGTGCGTATGTGGCTTACGAAGTTGATCGAGTGTGGTCATAAATAGAGCCAAAGTCAAACTCCATAGTTGCAGGTGATCCTGTGAACAGGGACGGGTGTCTGGTAGCTAAACTGTCATCTTTGAGACTTCTGGTTGTGGCAATGTAAGCTGGTGTTGTGCATTTAGTTTTAAAGTCATGGTGCGTATGTGGCTTACGAAGCGTTGATCGAGTGTGGTCACAACAGAGCCAAAGTCACAACCCATAGTTGCAGGTGATCCTGTGAAATTAGGACGGGTGTCTGGTAGCTAAACTGTCATCTTTGAGACTTCTATGGCTTGTGCAATGTAAGCTGGTGTTGTGCATTTCCAGTTTTAAAGTCATGGTGCGTATGTGGCTTACGAAGTGTTGATCGAGTGTGGAATAAATAGAGCGTCACAAACTCACAAACTCCATAGTTGCAGGTGATCCTGTGGAATTAGACGTGTCTGGTAGCTAAACTGTCATCTTTGAGACTCTAAGTTGTAAGCTAATGTAAGCTGGTGTTGTGCATTTCCAGTTTTAAGTCATGCATGGTGTATGTGGCTTTACGAAGCGTTGATCGAGTGTGGTTGCAAATAGAGCCAAAGTCACAAACTCCATAGTTAGGTGATCCCAGTGAATTAGGACGGGTGTCTGGTAGCTAAACTGTCATCTTTGAGACTTCTATGGTTGTGTTAATGTAAGCTTGTGTTGTGTATTTCCAGTTTTAAAAGTCATGGTGCGCGGTTTACTTGAAGCGTTGATCGCGTGTGGTCATAAATAGAGCCAAGTCACAAACCATAGTTGCAGGTGATCCTGTGAAATAGGACGGGTGTCTGGTAGCTAAACCGTCATCTTTGAGACTTCTATGGTTGTGTTGTCGTAAGCTGGTGTTGTGCATTTCAGTTTTAAAGTCATGGTGCGGGGTGGTTTACGAAGCGTTGATCGAGTGTGGTCATAAATAGAGCCAAAGTCACAAACTCCATAGTTGCAGGTGATCCCAGAAATTAGGGACGGTTGTCTGGTAGCTAAACTGTCATCTTTGAGACTTCTATGGTTGTGCTAATGTAAGCTGGTGGTGTGTATTTCCAGTTTTGCAGTCACGCTGCATATGTGGCATAAGAAGAGTAGAAAGCAGTCATGATGTAGACATCGGGCCACATACAGAAAAGTCACAACATACACAAGAAAATCAGAAAAAAGTACCGTTCAAACCAATTAAGCTGCTGTAACATTAAAATAAGCCTTGTAATTTCCAAAACTAGAACGAAACGAGCAAGAGGCACAAACAGTGCTAAAGAAACGATCGTCAGTGGGGAGGCAAGACTTACGTGATAGGCAAAGACAGGCACGAAACGGAGTCGCCAACCCATCGTCATCGACCACCTTACAGTTCCATTCATTCAAACAAACATCTGAAGACGCAGAGTTGATTGAGCTCGCGGAGTTGTCGCCATACGAATGAGGCAGCACTTGCGCAACACCGCTATTGCCAGATAATGCAGAAGTATCCTGAAACGATGATGACTTTCCCACTTCGCCAACTTTTTTTGGCCTCAAGTAACTGAATTTTTGTTTATTGGGACTATTTTGAATGGCTGCATCGGGTGCCCTGCCTTTCTTAATATCCACGTTTTCATCAGCTGTTTTACCGGCATCACCTTGCCTAACATTTTCATCTTCATGATCTTCTCCATTTTGAAATATAGCCTCGTCGTTTCGAATTGATTGTTTGCACTCCTCCAGTGAGTCGTTCCATTCGGCAGATTTTGTGCACTCCAGTTTAGGGGAGATACCGCCGTTCAAATTGCCCGACATATGGGAACAGCCAAGCACTGTGTAGCGCTTGCGCGGATCAATTTTACTGCTTATTGCAACATTTCTTCTGCCTGAAAAGTTTTCCTGAACGAAAATAAACCCAAAGAGATAAATGAGTAATTAACATTGCAAGACATGAACACGTCATTCATTTTATGCTAAGACAACTTACCCATAGGCCATAAATTTATGCACCTAAACACGCTAATGATTGTAGTGTTCAACGGCAATTGAAACACCGCGAAATTCGTTAGCTAGATCTTCACTGCAGTTTGGTAGCCATTGATGTTTACCACGATTGGCGATAGTGGGTCGTCGCTTTGCACTATCAATTTCACAAAGATCCCATTGATCCCCACTTCCAAGTACGCATTGAGTTCGTCTTGATTGTGGCTGGATCCTGGTTCGTTCATTTCCTCCGAAGGCCTCAACATTGTTCATATTAAACATTGTAAATGAGGTAAAATCTAATCTTCGTTGCCTGGCGAGGTTTCAAATCGGTATTTGTCGTCCCATCATCAGGCCTCTAATCTCATACACAGTCAAAAGATTCACAATAGTATATTAGTCAAATGTGGTCAATCAATGGGACGGCCACACTGCGTAACCCTTTAAAAAATATCAGACAATTCGGTAGCTATACCGGAGTTTAATTTCAAATAGGTCTCTCTCCAATTTCTTTACTATAAATTAGATTTTTGTTATTTTTTGCTACCTCCACTAATGTTTATGGCTCTAGTTTTATGTTATCATTGTTGCTTGTGTTGTAGTTTTTGTTAGTTGGAACTGTAGCAATAGCCACCTTTGAGACTAAGAACGCACAAAGGGTCCTATCTTGGGCTGTCATTAATTCAACAGAAAGTCCTTGCAGAAACACCCATATTAGGATGAAGCATGCAGCAAAATGTTGGAAGCAGACTTCGAGCTGTAGTTAACATAAAATGATTATTAATTGTATAAATGTTTTAGTAAATTAACGCTCTTTATCCGGGCAAAATACTATATATACTTGATTAAAAATAAATGCGAGCTTTAATAAAATCTATATTGTACCCTTCCTGTGTGCAAAAGCAAAAAGAAATTTTACCGATATAAGAAATATTTCTTTCTTGCATTTGTCTTCTCAAATATCTACTAATGAACATATCTTTATATATAAATTGGAAAGCCAAACAAGATAGAAATATGTGAACATACCGTAGCAATTTTTGCTACCACTGGTAAGTGCGCAATGAGGATAAATCGGGCGTATATAAATGGTATTATATATGTATTTACGTAGGCGTGCATGTATTTGTACATACATGTAGACATATACATGTACCTCTCGATATACGTACGTGTATAGGTGTGTTTCTTTACCACCCGAATATATTTAAGAATGCACAAATAATAATAGGTATGAATGTACGCATGTGCCTATGTTTTTGGGTGTATGAATATATGCATGAATTTAAGTATGAATTCATGTGCGTACGTATTTACGTATGCAATTATGCATGTCTGTACGTATGTATATATGTATGCGTATTTAAATATGCAAGTACGTACGTATGTATGTTTGCATGAATGTATTTATGAATATTTGTATGTATGTATGAATGTATATTTATGTATGTATGTATGTATATATTTATGTATGCTTTATGTTTGTATGTATTTATGTATACAGGTGTGCATTTATGCACACGTATGTATATATGTACGTGTGTACGTATTTATGTATGTGTGTATTTATATATGAAATTTTATCTGAATACATAAGTCTTGTATGCACGTATATATATATATATATATATATATATATATATATATATATATATATATATATATAGGTGTATTTATGTATGCATTTACGTATGTATGTATCTCTGTATGAATGCATACATATATATACATGTGTGTATGAATGGATGAATGTATTTATGTATTTATATATGCATGTATGAATGTATGTAAAAAGCCATGCATACTGTATGAACGTATTGATTTATGTATTCATATATGTTTGTATGTATGTATGTATGTATGTAAGTAAGTACGTATGAATGTATGTACGAAGCCGTGTATGCTGTATGTATGTATGAATGTATGTAGATATGTATGCTTCGATGCACGTATTTATGTATGTATGTATATATGCATGTTTGCATGTATGTATTTATGTTTGTGTGTATGGAAATATGCATGTTTGTATGCATGAATATAAGTTTGTGCGCATTAATGAATATATATATATATATATATATATATATATATATAGGTATATATTTATATACGTGTGTATGCATGTATTTCTTATGTATGTTTGTTCGTATATATACATATATGCAAGTATGTGCGTATATATATGTTTGTATTTATGTATGTGTGAATGATTTATTTTTGAGTGGATTAAAAATATACGCGTACACATGAAGACATTTACTAACTTAGCACACGTATAAAATAGGTTAAACGATCGGAAAAGCAAACGTACATTTAGCTTGACGGGCGATCGCAATGACGGATGCGTCTCGGACTGACCAAGTTTTTCATCAACAAGTTGATTTTCTTTGTTGTCAGGATGACCGGAATTATTGCACCTCTGCTGTCTGATGGCGGTGGCTTTTGCATTTGCCTCTCGGGTGCGTTCACGCTGAATCTCGCGCAGACACGTGACTAGTTGGGCATTCGCGATAAGCAGGGACTTTGCGGCTTCAAGACGTTGCAAAGGCTTTGCTGCAACGTCAAGGATGCGAGAGGCACCATCGCGAAGACGCAAAAGGCGTTCAAGCTCAGACTGGCGCTTCGGATTCTGCAAACATCAAAATATAAAAACAGGAGACTGAAAATATTTAGTTGAAAATGAAATCAGGAGAAGATGTTCATAAAAAGAAAGATCGCATTAAATCATCAGCATTGTCGTGCACAGTCGAACAAACTAATGTTTCACCGCCATATAACATAAAGGAAACAAAAAACAAAACGTTTTTATAAATAACGACAAAAAAATAATGTAGGCACACATATCATTATGGAGATTTACGAGAGATAGAGAGAGAGAGAGCGCGCGCACGCGAGCATGAGAGGGAAAGAAGAACAGAGAGCGAAAGAGCACCTAGATACTATGAGTATATTTCATCTAGATAGATAGAGGAAACTAAGTCTCCACACAACAATATTATTGCCAAATCAGCATTAGGAAAAGGCAACATCAGCAGTACAGCTTCTTGCGGGTTTCACTGTATCACGTCACAAGCAATCGAAAGAAAAGAATATATACATACACAATAAGGACAAAACCCGTCTACTGGCTGAATTAACTCGTCTACATTACACAATGCCTAGTTTATACAGACAAATGAATGTACATAATGGGGCAGGTGTGTACATCTCGATATAAAACTAGATTTAAATAATTGTCATCAACGTCTGCGCAACAAATATTCGTTTAGTTACATAAATGTTCATTTCAATACCACTTCCCCGTGTAGTGTGGTGTCTGTCCACCAATGACAGATAAGTTATGTTTAGTTGGAACTTTGGAACTAAAAGGATGCCATATGTGCTCCACCTAAATGAAAGGCTAACCAAGAAACATTAGTTAGTATATAACTGAAAATTGTGTGCAGTGTAGTGTGCGGCAGGATAGCTCAGTGGTTAGAGCACCGGATTCCGAAGCAGACGTGCCCAGGTTCGAGCCATATTCGTGGCAAATTCTGGCCAGTACGTGATGAGTTGCCAATAAGGACGAAACATGTCTACTGGACGAATTGTGGATCTTGTGCCTGTTGGGTTCCATCGAAGCCTTTGCCAAACACGAAGAATTTATCATACCTTTTCACTAAACCCTGTTTTCCGCTAGATTCCCACAGGTTTTCGGCGATATATGTCTCTTTATTAGATACGAAACAGCGCGGCATTATAATGTTACTGGCATTGCGAACAACAATAGCCGGACATGAGCTGGTTCATCCCCCTTTCCTAAGTTTCCAGGCATTCTTGGAAATGCCTTTGGTAGCTTAGCAAGCAGGGTATGAACTTGGCATTCTAAAACAGTGTCATAACGCATACCATCGATGTTTTATAACAAGGTTTGATGGTGATACAACCTTCAAGAGACGCTATGTAAAATTGATCGGCTTGGAAATTTTTGCTTTAGAGCAATGCCTACAGACATTCAGGTGGAAGCAACCCAAACCAAACGGAGTGAATACATGGATTTACAAATTTATCCGGAGCTGACAAAGCCCACCCATAGTAAAACCACTTCATACAGGAAATACACTTCAAAAAAGCCAAAACACTAACCCAGTTTTTATATTTAACTTAATTAAGTTTCCAGCTAAGAATACAAACAACAAATAATATTCATAACTAAACGAACATTGGTTGCGCGGGTGGTGACATCAATCATTATAATCAATGGTGCGATCTTGATATAAACACCTGAATCATTAATTACTTACATAAGTCAGTATAAAATTAGAATTTTATTGTGTAGAAAAGGCAATTCATCCAGTAGACAGGTTTCGTCCTTATGGGGAACTAATCACGTACTGGCCAGAATTTGCCGCGGACATTAACCGATAAATTCTGATGCAAATAGCACTTAGTTTTTAGTCTCTGCAGCTGCAATAAGGTATAGTCTTGCAATTGGTAGGGTCTAGTCAGTTATGTCAAAAAAGTTATCAGTGCTTTTGCCACTATTAGAAGAGTGCAATCGTCCCAATCATGGATACAATAAACATATGATGCTCCTGATGATTCCTTCTGCGGCTTTGACCACTACATGTGTACTAATTTAGATTGAAGACATGGGAAGCTGGAATAAAAATCAGGCGATGGCAAATTCTTATAACCGATGCAAATTGTAGCAATTATTAGCGCCAGTGATGCAAAAATGTATTTGCAACCTGGGAGTGATCCAATTTGGATACCTAGCTAATTCGATTCTGCGCCACTAGATCTGTCTGAAGCCCTCTTTGTACGACACTTAGATGGTCAAAGTTTATGTAGTATTAAAAAAGAAATAGCAATTAATTGAAAATATCAAAATCGTGTTCAAGACTTCGTTATTGCATATTAAAATTAAAGAAAAACAAAATGAGGAGAGATTGAAAACTGTTTATGGAAGCTATTGATTCGAAAATTTGTCATCTTCACTACCAAAATTATCGTAATTGACCGCGCCGACACAGACATAGGTGTACTTCCCGTGCTTTAATGACTTCAATGTTCATATATATTCTTAGTTGCATAGACTAACACCTCTGCATTTGCGTATTAAGCTCGGCTTTTTTCGATATAGCCGGGTGTGAGTCTTATTGCAACTGTATTTGGCAAATAATGCAAATTACATTTGAATGACCTGTATTATTCACTAGACTTCTAGTCCAGGGTGCTGAAGTCAAGTAAATTATCGATCCAACTTTATGCTGCAGAGACTTCGTAAATGACCCACAATATCTGTCTTGGTTCAGGCTGGTGGCAGATTCGTCCCTTTTCTTCCGAAGGCTTCAACATCGTTCAAACTTACCATTGGTATTGAGGTCCGATATAATCCTCGTTGACCAATCACTGTCAATCAACGAAGATTCGATTGTAGCTAGTCAACCAAGATTAGATCGGACCTCATTTCCAGAAATAGACAAATCCGCGTACTTGGAAACGGAGATCAGTCTGATCTTTGCGAAACTGATATTTAAAAGCGACAATTCGCAAACGCAAATCGCGGAGATTCAAGATATTGAAGAACATTCTACTAGAAATTTGGCACAAATACGCAAATTAACATCGTTCGCGGCCCGAGTATTCCTCGCTGATATCAGCATGGCACATGTGGATGTACTATTCGCTCAACATTTAACACTACGTGATATCGGCTAGTTACGTCATAAATGACTTAAACCAAAAAAGTGGATCTAGGTTGTCTATTAGCATGTTAATGTCTACTAAAACTAAGCGATAAACATTTATTTCACTTGCTAGGCCAACAATCTGCTAGATGTAACACGCACGTTATTAGACATAAAAATAAAAGTGAAATTTTGCCAGTGTTTGTGAATTTCTCAAACGAAGATCATGTGCCTAATTAAAGAGCGTAAGCAGACATGCAGAGCTCAATAGTAGACAAACAAATTGAGCTGCGCCAATACAAATAAAGTCACGCACATAAATATTGGCTCTTTCCTATGCAATTTCATTATTTCTCTCAAAACCCACACACACACACACATTATATATATCTGAAATCGCACACGAAAACGCATGAAAACACAAAATAGCAACTAGCCATAATCTGCACATTTTAGACATCTAAAGCAGGCAACATCAATATTATAAAAGACAAGTATATTCAAATGATTTTCTCATACAACCAATCACAAAATCCAATTTGACAAAAATACCAGGTCGGGATCTAGTTAAATTTTAGCATCGATTGAAATAGCAAAAACGTTAGATAGAATAAATAGGAACTAGCAAAAATAAATTAGTAGTAAAAGTAGTAGTAGTAGTAGCATTAGTAAAAATCTATTAATATTAATAGAAGCAGTAGTCATATTAGCAATGATGTTATAAATAAATAGTCAAGTAACTAATTAAGTAGTAGTAGTAGTAGTAGTAGTAGTAGTAGTAGTAGTAGTAGTAGTAGTAGTAGTGGTAGTAGTAGTAGTAGTAGTAGTAGTAGCAGTAGTAGTAGTAGTAGTAGTAGTAGTAGTAGTAGTAGTAGTAGTAGTAGTAGTAGTAGTAGTAGTAGTAGTAGTAGTAGTAGTAGTAGTAGTAGTAGTAATATAAGTAGTAGTAGTAGTAGTAGTAGCAGTAGCAGTAGTAGTAGTAGTAGTAGTAGTAGTAGCAGTAGCAGCAGCAGCAGCAGTAGTAGTAGTAGTAGTAGTAGTAGTAGTAGTAGTAGTAGTAGTAGTAGTAGTAGTAGTAGTATTTTTGGTTTGACTCATAGTAAAATACTTAGTAAATATGTTAGTATTCGTAGTAGAGCGTCTGCGAAATTTTGTGAATCAAGAGGTCGACAGAGGCCATAAATACACTTAGGCTTAAAACATTTCATTTAAACAGAAATAGTTTGTACAGCAAGTAATCGTAAGATTACCTGATCTTGGTTTTGCGCAACTGTTCCTTTCTATTTTCCACATTTTGACGCCGTACAATTTTAGCCGTCTTTCGGGCCCCTTTTTCAACGATAAAGACATCGCACCAAAAAATATGACAATAATGGATTGCTTTGACTTCATAATGTGTTTAGATTTGGATTGATGAAGAGACACGGAAAGGGATCCAAAACATTTTCTGCTTAAAATAGGAACTAAGCAATACTGTGTTAGTCAAAACACATTGTCTTAAATCTGCTATTTTGATTAGAGGCCTGATAATCGTTTGGGAAAGACCATACCGAAACGTTGCCTGTCAAAAAAGATTAGAAAGGACCTCGTTTCCAGTGGTTAGTATGAATGATGTTGAAGCCTTCGCAAGAAAGGGACGAATCCTCACCCAGCCAAAAGGAAGACAAGCTCGATGTGTACTTTAAAATGGGGATCAACCGGAGCTTTGCGAAACCGATAGTGCAAAGCGAGAACCCACGAACACAAATCGCGAACATTCAACATACGAAGCTGGCACTTCGCAAACTTTTAAAGGATATTAGTCAAAACACAGATCAGGTAAATAGACGGATACCTACACGTGCAATGTGTCAATGAAAAGAATTTGACAGGCTGTGTGCAGGCCAACTTGGAATTCGCAGTGTGAACTATTGAAAAGCTACTTTGAATTGCGAGGTTCTGCGGAATAGTAACCTGGTTAATTCGACTTTAAATGAAAAAAACTTTTCAGAAAGTGTGGTACAATAACTGTATATTAGTCTAGCAAGTTAAAATAGCAGAAGCCTAACGAAGACAGTTTCACATTAGCACGAATTATGTTTCATCTATTTTAACACTCTGGACTAATATTATGTTTGTGCACTGTTTAAAAAATTTTTTCCAATTAGGCAAAATGAATTTTACTTTGTATTCACTTAGCCCAAACGCACTTAAATGTATACACACAAGCGCGATGGTAATAGTGACGATTTGCGATAGTGCGAAACAAATGCAAAAGTTATTCTTCTAGCAAGGCAGTCAGTGCTTGCGCATCTTCAGCTGATTTGTTTAAGATGACTGCAAGCTGAGCGTCAACAGGTATTCACTTCGGGCAAAAGTGACTAAAAAACAGTTTTATACGACCCCTCTTGCATGTGCCATCACCATCGCATCCAGTTGATGAGCGACGATGGCAGGTATCGGAGCACATCCTGAGAATTTCACCTACGCATCATACAATCATGGTTACCCAGACCAAAAGTCTCGTGGCCTTAACATCAGCAAGGCATCTATTGTATCCAACAAGCTGCCTAATATAGTACAAGTACCGTTAGCTGCATTACTGACACGTTTTCACCTTCCATGATGATCATCAGAGCACGACTGTAAACTGACTTGCGAGGATCAAACCTCTATACACATATAAGGCAAGTAATAGTAGATTCCTATATATATATATAGACGCTTTATGTTTACGTTCGTTAGTTTACCGTTGTGGTCTGATGATTATCATGGAAGGTAAAAACGCGTCAGTATGTGCGACTGGCTGTAGTTTTGAGTCTCCACGGCTTTCTTTCGTGGGTTGTCGCTTTGCACTATCCATTTCGCAAAGATCCGATTGATCCCCAGTTCCAAGTAGGCATCGAGTTCCTGTTCATGGTGGCTGGGTGCTGATTCGTCCCTTGTCTTAGAGGGCTTCAACGTCGTTCATAGTAACCACTGGAGTTTATATCATTTGCGACGAAGATTCCATGATCCTACAACACCATATACTCACTAGGAGACACATAAATGAGCAGAAACATTTTAGAATCTAGCATAAAACTTGGTTCAGTGTAGATGGCCTGTAAATTCAGCATTAGTGGCAGTGGATCTTCTGGCATTCGACCACCTGGGGTACCTTGATCTCATAAGTATATATAGAAATAAATGAATATTGAATATTTGATGCTTCACTACCATATAACCAGGAGAATTCGCAGTAATGCGTGCTCTGTAATAGCACTGTAGTTCCCATTACTTGCGCAAATGGCTGATTTCGATTCAGAGTAATCCTTCTGGTAGGTTTTTGCAACTCACGAATGAAAAGCAGTTTAATCGAGGAACGGCTCTTTTTAAGGCCGTAGATGCTACGTTATTTTAGCAATAGATTCTTATGCTCTGTGACTTTCACGTTTGCCTTCAATTGCACAACTACCCATTCGACTCCAAGTGTTAACCACACAGTAGTGCGAAACTGGAGGTCTCAGATGCAACAAGATAGTTATAACATTAAGTTAAGGGAGCGTCTCGTGGTACCGCTGCTAGCACAACAGCTACGCCTCCTTGATTGTCAGGCCATACATTTCTATTTCTCCAAACTGAAGAAGACAAACTGCACTCATCATCATCATCATCATCATAGACAGCATCACAAAAGTCAACAATAACGGTTGTTTTTAATTCCAAATAAGCAGGACAAAAATATTTTGAAAATAAAAATGGATAATTACGCTTTTTTTTAAATTACGACGGGGATCTAGTTAATCTGAGTATATTTGCCTACATAACACACAGAATTGAGGCAAACTAAACCTCTAAACAACATCGTTATAGCGAAGTCAGCATTCGGGCAAGGCGACATCAGCAATCCAGCGTCGTTATGGTTTTCACTTTACCACACAATAAACGCAACCAAACCTCGCAGCTAACCTGGATAAACAAGAAAAGGTAGTTACGAAGATGATTCTA
>JAQBSW010012352.1:10000-17044 GCA_029291075.1 Eudiplozoon nipponicum | reverse complement strand
GTCATGCTTACCGCGAAATGTGAAAACTGATATCGATCAAGGCCAGAGTGTATGGATTTACTGGAGTAACAGGTGTTCAGAAATTGTTGTAATTCTCAATTTCGGTGAACTATAGCATAAATTGATATCCATCAGGTTGGTATCATGTACCGACTCGGAAACCATAGTGTTAGTACCATGTACCTTTTCGGTACAATAATGTTGGTATCGGTTACTAACACAATAGCCATAGTGTTAGTATCCTTTACAGACTCGGTATATATATTATATAGTGTGAGTTAGCGTTGAAGTCGCATTGTCGTAGACTTTATATGATGTTAGCTTCACTATTGCAGGTTTACACATTCGTCTAGGAGATTGTACCGTCCTATTATTCCACATTCTTCTACCAAATATATAGTGGTTAAAGGGCGTAATACCGGCTCCTACTGATGAGTCGCCAGTAAGCACGAAACGAATGTGCATGAGATTATACTTTCCGTTCATGCTGCCTTTGGTTTATCCTTCTGGTCACAACTGAACTAATTTGTTACTAGGTTCGCAACACCTAATACATACTTGCAAACGCTCATATTGTTTGGAAACTTCTGTCACCGTATGCGCCTCTGTTATTTCCACTTCAGTTTGTTGCCAATCCGATTGTATGTTTGTTGATTCTAGTCGAGGGCCTGTTTGTTCTTGACTGGATACTAGTAGATTTTGTTGAATTTTGTTATTCTTGGCCAGTCGATAAGGATGTCATGTTGATGAAACTTTTGAATATTAAGGTCAGGTGCTTGTTGTTTTATATCCTTTATCCACTTTGTTATTAATGCTCTTTCTTCCTATATATATATATATATATATATATATATATATATATATATATATATATATATATATATATATATACTGAGTTAAAGTCAGATGGAAAGAATTTGGTACCTCTTGTCAGTATATTCACAAAATTTCATCATGTAGCAAAAGTAATTTCCACCTAGGGACTCCCGAACCGTCAATTATCTGTAAACGTCATGCTACTTGGGCTACTTCCTTTGAATTGAATTCAAAAGGAAGAATTTTGACATTTTATAACGTTGCGTGAGATATAAATGACAACTCATCCAGTACACCAGGTTTTTCGTTATTGAGACTTCTTCAAGTACTGTTCGTTATTTAGCGCAGACGCGACTCGAAACGGGGCACATTTGATTCGTAGAGTGGAATTCTAAAAATTGTGCCACTTGTAGCGCATGCTTTACGTAAAATGAAGTGGTGCTCCAACTAAATTAATCATTTGATCTTTATTTTGTGTGAAACCCATTTGTAATCTCTTAAAAATTAAATTTCTAACAGGTTACCTTGGATGTGTCATTACATAAAATACACCTTTCCAATAGAGGTAGTTTTAATGGCAGAATTTTAATTTGTAATTTTTAGTCAGTGAAAAGTCAATGTTGACATGACAGATCGGGCATGGCTAATCAGAACTGCAGGTCTTAAGATATTTAAAATATGTTAAAATAGCGTAAAGTATAGTTCACTGGCACACCGCCTCACACATCCTGATGGGCATTAATACCAACTCCAACTGAATGGTTGTCAGTTTGTACGAACAACATTTGATGTGATATCTTTTTGATGTGATGTTATATCTTTTTTATACTGTACATTTTCCAATATTATTATCTAAATAAAGATATTCCATTCTATTCTATCCTAAAAATCATGTGAACATGAGATTACACATACTGTTTAATGTGACCTACGAATCTATGTGTAGTCCTATTTGACCCAACTTGTTACCCGGTGCGCAATATCCTAATATGATATTAAAGGCGAAAATTTGTTCTACAAGCAATATAATAGTTAAATGATTAATTTATATAATCTCGATTGAGTTAATTAATGTTAATGTAGCATACATACATTGATAATGCAGAAACTTACAATTAATTTAAAAAATGCAACAGCAATTTTTTAGGTTTGCCAACCCGAAAAGCCTCTCTAATTTAATATTGATTTCTTTAGTTTCTATGAGAATGCCAATAGAAATTTTCTTAATGGACATAACAAAGTAAAACAAGAGTAATCATGACCCCTTTAATTTTCATATTTAAATTCATTTTTGTAATTATTACCGGAAATGTACAACAACAAGGCCATTAAACCTCAACTTTCGAGGTAAATGTAATTCAATTTTGTGTTCCGTAATATTTTATTTCCATTCATTTGAACAAAACCGGCGAAAGAGAACACAGACATTGTGAATGACACAAAGTTTACTATATTAACATTATAATATCATTAATGTATAATTTTTTTCAATTTAAATATCCAGACAGCAGGGTAAACATTATGCATTTTCAATGAAATAATTTTGTTCCTAAGTTCTATAGGTGTGCAATTAGATGAATTATTTTTTAACAAACAAGTAAATGCGACTTCTAGTAACAATAGTAGGTTATTTAAATAATTATTAACGCTCGATAAAGGCCCAGACACAATAATAGAACTGACTAAAGCTGTGCTACATTTAGACCGATGAATCTCTGAATAAGAAAGTAAAGATGTGGTCTTTCAGAGGACCATGATTACAGAACCTTGTTTCTCAACGTTTGTTGATTACAAATTTTTGAATATCTTATTGGCATGAATAGAATATTTTAAAGCCATTTAGGACCCGATTTCTAGAAACAGAGAACTAGGAATATAGTTGGAAAAATCTGTGGTGGGTAAATAATAAGTTAAATTATGCTAGAAAAAGATTACAATATGTGCTTCATTTATTAGTTTTAGCAATAAATGTGCAACACAAAAAATATTGCACAATTGGACAAAAGCCCGGGTTTCTCTAGTTTTTTAGATAAAGCCGATACATGTTTCACGTAGAACACGTTATAATAAAAATCGAATTGAATGAATTGCAAAAGCAGACAAGTTTGAGCCTAAAAATTATTAAAATGTAGAAATATAATTTGGAAGAAGTCATTTTATTATAATTTTGGTGAGGTAACATGTCATAAAATAGTTTAAGAAATATTTTATATTTTTATCATTTTTGATTCTCACCAAATATTGTGCTTGGTCTGTCATTATTAGAACTAATGTTGCAAATTAACGTAAAGATTCAAACATCATCTCGTGTTAGAATGAAAATATATATCTCATTGATTTTCGATATATTATCGTAATGCGCCTTTTTGAAAAAAAGTTTTCTTTCCATCAAACTCTGAAAAGGCTTGTCAAAATTGTTTCAGCTTGCGACTTACAAATACAACAATAGACGTACATTCGTACAAGTTGTTTAGACGCCATTCCAAAGAGGAAATAGTTAGTAATGGAATATTCTTTTGCATAAACTTTTAGAAATGTTGCATTTTAAACGCTTAACAGAGCTAATTGTAGTTATACACTTAATGAAGATATAATTCTCGTATTTAGTTACGCGATTTATGTTTTTAAGCGCCTTAAAGATTCCAAAATCTATGCCATTAAAAAAAACACATTGACTAAAGTTCATGTTATTAGCACTTATTGTCCAATTTTTTTCCAAATATAAGTAACTGAACTAGCAATTCCCACTATGTTCTTCCTATCATCGTTTTGGTATAGTTAATAGGATAACTGAAGCTATTAAGATAATCGGAAGTTTTGCAATGTCACCGGCAGTATGAAATGTTATACCATTATTGGGTTTCAAATATTCTTAACTATTAAATGTGGTTTTGGACGGATTTATCGATAAGTTCATGATGATATGACTTATTATTACTTCTTACTGGCAAATATACATTATATTTCAGTTGTCTGTTGAATTTTAGCCGCTGTAACTTTGCTAATTTTCGTTAAATTTAACCGGTAAAGACTTACGTTTTTCTAATTGTTAGTTTTTTACTCCATTGCATCCACTTCTTAAGATCATAATGACACTGCTGATAAACGTTTAATATTCTGCATTATTCGTTGTATTATCTATGATTCGTAGAAATAACTTCGGCTCATTCATTATTGCCATCCTTATAATTTTGTTTTACGTAATTATTTTTCCAGTTAAATTGAGTGCCACATAAGTAGAGTTTCTGGATTTTCAAATCCCATAATTGTCGTTTAATATCATTTTACTTATTTATTCAATCCTTTATTTTACAAAGATCTACACAAATCTAGAAATCAACTTTGCGAGGTTGAAGCAAACACCAGTCTCATTGTAAATAAACTGTCGTCGAGCATCATAGCAAAATACCGTCAGTCACACGTATTGACGCGTTTCGACCTTGCATGATCATCATCAGAGTACGACGACAAACTGACTAGCGAGGGTGAAACCGCAATGCATTTATATGGAAAGCAAAATTAGATATGCGTCTCTCACTTTTCGTAGTCTTGCATACATTGTACTTGACATGTTATGTTGTTCGATGGCTGGTTAAATACAGTTGGATTGGCGTTTACTTCAAGCTCGCTAACTTGATTTCAAGAATTTTTACCACAACCTGCCCAATCAATGTTTGTTTAATTGTACAATAAACAAAAGTTTGGATTTGGTTTTTGGCCATTTTGAATTATGTAGTCAATTACGTCTAACTACTGGTGGCTGTAAGCTTCTTAATAAAGTATTAATTCATATCGTTGTTCAGCAGCGTTTGATGTTAATATGCATCTACTTTTACTGGTTATTTCACACTTGTAGAGGTTGACAGGTTTAAATGATATTATAGTGTAACGCGTGGCTCCATGTTACAACCCAACGAGTCTCAATTTCGACAGATCCAGTTCACCTTAGGGTCACATGTACTAAATCTGGTTTTAGACAATCTTTCTTCTAACTATGGTTTTATAAACAATCTCTGTTAGTTTCAAGCAGTTTTAATTGAGATTTTTTGAGCTGCAATTTTATTCGTAATTAGTGGGGTTTTGTTTAAAAACAACAAACAACCGCGCGTAACACGCCGGTAGCATGAAGTGAATTAGTGTCTAAGCTGTCAAAGCCAGGATTTATATTTTGTGTGCTCTTCATCAATTGACCGCAACTCAAAACTATACTGCTAAGGCACTCTGGATTTATTAATCGTGGTTAATGACTGACTGTTTATGTACCTAGATATTAACTTTGTGTAAACAATATTTTTTATTGTTACCGTTGGGAGCACGGTCAATTTTGACCAAAATTGAATTTTAATTTACCTGTAACATTGTTCATAATACACGTGTGGTACTCGATTTAGACTTCTCACACCACGGCACTGGAAAGAATGGCAATGGCGCCAGCTAGAAAGTGAGACTGGTTATAAGCAAGGCCCACGAAACCGACTTCTTCCGACGTCAGCTACGAGGCATATGCATGAATCACATAGCATAGCTAAATACACCACTAACCTCGCAAAATTACCTCCTACAATAAGTTCAACTTTAAACTTGACTTCAATGAAATGATGTGTGTTACAGACATTATTTAATTTTATATTTCGCCAAATTGTTTTTGTTCATCCGATTATTATTTCTCTCGTGTCTTTTGCCGAAAATTTTCCATAATATGACGAGCTAAGGCAATTTAAAAACGTCCTTATTTGTTGAATGTTGCTACCTGTGGTTTATGCGGATATCCAAAGATATATCTAGTATATCACATTTCAGTAAAACGTTATCTGGTTCAGTGATCTGTTATTTTTTTAATGTTTTTCAACTATCCCCCTATCCCCCTGATTCGTTTGGTCATAAGGTTCTTCTCGTGTGTCTTTATTGTCCAAAGGTTATCAAAAAATGATCCAGTCGTGCTAATTGATTTCTGGTGTAAGCCCCGGGAAATACGACCGTGTTCTTCTGGAATGCATTTTAAGTTCGAGTAAAACCGTGTATTATTCTTCATTTCCTCTATACTATTATAGGTTTCAACATATGTGTATTTTTCCCAGCATTACGTCAATTCAGATTTTTTAGTTAGAAACAGAAGTTATCTATTCAAATACCTGCTTTTATTCTTGTAGTTCTCTAAAATAGTTTTTATTTCATGATTCTCTAGGTAGTGTTTATGTAATTCAGAATGAATAAACTTTGTTCTAAGGAATGTCAATAGTTAGAACTGGCGGTGATATAATTGAAAACGTCTACACTCTAATAAGGACGCATCATCCGACATACCTAATCGAATAATTAGAAAAGTGCAACTTACCGGATGCTTAATACACCCTGGATGTTTGGTTTTAAAGCAAAACACCAGTTTATATAATAAAACGAACATTGGATGCACGGACGGGGATAGAAATAACATCTTAATCAACGTTGCGATCTTGATATAAACACCACATCCATTATGTATATACATTTTGTTAGTATAAACTAAGTATTGCATAGTGTGGAAAAGACAATTCATCCAGTAGACCGCTTTCGTCCTTATTGGGAACTCATCAGGTTTAAAGGAAAGGCTAACCAAGAAACATTTGTTAGTTTATGACTGAAAATATTGTGTAGTGTGCGGCATTGGAACTCAGTGGTTAGAGCGTCAGATTCCGAAATAGACGTTGTCAGATTCGAGCCCTGTCCGCGACAAATTCTGGACAGTACGTGATGAGTTCTCAATAAGTACGAAACCGGTCTACTGGATGAATTGTCTTTTCCACACTATACAATACTTAGACTATACTGACAAAATTTATGTACATAATGTGTCAGTTGTTTATACCAAGTTCGCAAGTTTGGATAAAATCACCAGTTTATCCAGTTAATGGTAATCTTTGAACAGTAAAGCATTGTTTATTTATCAAATGGTATACTTGTCCAGCGCGTTTTGTAGGCGAGGCCAATCGTTCACGCAAAAAGCGAATTCAAGAGCTTTTTGGACTAAACAAAGCTAGCATTGCGGAAAACATTGCAACATTAAATGAAGACACTGTTTATTGAAATCCCACTCCACGTTTGGCGGATTTCCAAGCCAAAATCTGAATTTAATTACTCTCAGCGGAGGCTATGGTATGCAAATCCTTATTCCACAGTTAAAATGACAAACAAATTTTTTACATGACATGAATAAAAAAGCACTGAATTGTTTAAGCAATAGTCGATTAC
>JAQBSW010012352.1:0-5000 GCA_029291075.1 Eudiplozoon nipponicum | reverse complement strand
ATCCTAGAATCGGGGACATATCCGAGAACAGGTGGTTGTTTTGAAATCCTGACAGCATTGCCAGTTAAATACTGTTTTTACGGAGAGTTAATATATATATATATATATATATATATATATATATATATATATATTCTTATAATTAGGAAAACACAAATAACAAAGTGGATAAAGGCCATTTATTTCGTGAATACTAATCATCTCTTATACAATCATACATATTTATACATTTTGGGTTTTCAATTGATTATGCTAGTGGTAACAAATCTGACTCGTTTTTACTGCTGTTTCTTGTTTTGACTAGTTGGTGAGTGTGTATGCGTTTGTGTTTGTGTGTATGCGTGTTTGCATGTAAAGGTCATTCTCGCAGTATTGCGAAGTGATGTCTGAGATCTGGTCATTATTGTTTTGATAGCTTGAGAATTAACCATTTGTGCGCATTGTTCACTGTTATATTTGATGGTTTCACCTCGTTGCGCAAGGTATGTAGATGATATCTTGTTGTTCATCTCAGAAGCAGCAGACCCTTGACATCAAACTCACTCGAGAAGCAAACGGAGATTTGACACTGGCCATACATAGAAAATCCACTTTCACCGGACAATACATTCACTACAACAGTAGTGTGCCAAAATCCCACAAAAGAAACTTAGTAAACAACCTAGCAAACAGAATCAGGAAGATTTGCTCCGAACACAAGACTGAGGAAGAACTGGGCTACCTCATGAAAATTTTTCTAATGAACAACTTCCCAGAGCGTTTCATTGATGTCAACATCAAACCATGGCAGATTCGTACTAGAGAGGATATCGGCAAGCAGGTTTTACTAATCTTACCATTTAGAGGCGTCGTACCAGACTCAATAATTTCACGGCGGCTGAATAGAATAACTAAGGACAACTTTCCCAGTGTTAAAGTTAATATGAAATTTAGTACACAGAGAATCATGAGGTTGGATGCCAAAGATCAATTGCCAATTCTCTCCAAATCATTCATAGTCTACAAATTCTCATGTATGTGCGGTAGCACATATATCGGACGTACGAAGAAGAAATTGATAAGCAGAATCCAGCAACATTTGCCACAGAAATTGATTAACAAAGGCTTGCCACCGTCAGGAAAATCAGCTATTTCCGATCATATATTGGCAACGGGGCACCTTGTCAATTCGACCAATTTCACAATTCTACATAAAGCAAAATCAGAAAAATTATTATTTATTTATGAAGCTCTTTATGCAAAAGATAAAGTACCTGACCTTAATATTCAAAAGTTTCATCAACATGATATTCTAATCGACTGGCCAAGAATAACAAAATTCAACAACAATCTACTAGTATCCAGCCAAGAACAAACAAGCCCTCGACTAGAATCAACAAACATACAATCGGATTATTATAATCAAGGTTGCGGTCTTGATATTGGCAACAAACTGAAGTGGAAATAACAGAGGCGCATACGATGACAGAAGTCTCCAAACAATGTGAGCGTTAACATGCAATCACCTGGCGTTGTTACCACGTGAAAACTTTGCGCAACGAGGTGAAACGATCAACTATACTGGGAAAAATAGCACTTTTATATGTAACAGTGTACAATGCGCACAACTGGTTAATTCTCAAGCTATCAAAACAATAATGACAAGATCTCAGACGTGACTTCGCAATACTGCGAGAATGGCCTTTACATGCAAACACGCATACACACTAACACAAACGCATACACACTCACCAACTAGTCAAAACAAGAAACAGCAGTAAAAACGAGTCAGATTTGTTACCACTAGCAAAATCAATTGAAAACCCAAAATGTATAAATATGTATGATTGTATAAGAGATGATTAGTATTCACGAAATAAATGGCCTTTATCCACTTTGTTATTTGTGTTTTCCTAATTATAAGAATACTGTTTAATTAAAAAGGAATGGACATCATAAAGATATATATATATATATATATATATATATATATATATATATATATATATATATATATATATAAGTTGTATTAGGTTTGCGAACCTAGTAACAAATTAGTTCAGTTGTGACCTGAAGGATAAACCAAAGGCAGCATGAACGGAAAGTATAATCTCATGCACATTCGTTTCGTGCTTACTGGCGACTCATCAGTAGGAGCCGGTATTAAGCCCTTTAACCACTTTATATTTTAGTGAGGAGTGTGGGATAATAGGACGGTATAATCTCCTAGACGAATGTGCAAACCTGCAATAGTGAAGCTAACATCATATAAAGTCTACGACAATGCGACTTCAACGCTAACTCACACTATATAATATATATACCGAGTCTGTAAAGGATAATAACACTATGGCTATTGTGTTAGTAACTGATACCAACATTATTGTACCGAAAAGGTACATGGTACTAACACTATGGTTTCCGAGTCGGTACATGATACCAAACTGATGGATATCAATTTATGCTAAAGTTCACCCAAATTGAGAATTACAACAATTTCTGAACACCTGTTACTTCAGTAAATCAATAAACCCTGGCCTTGATCGATATCAGTTATCACATTTCGCGGTAAGCATGACATCATTCAATTCAATATATTGCAGTTAAATACTGTTTGTTGCGAAGAACTAATATATATGCAAGTATGTATTAGGTGTTGCGAACCTAGTAACAAATTAGTTCTGTTGTGACCAGAAGGATAAACCAAAGGCAGCATGAACGGAACGTATAATCTCATGTATACATACTTGCATATATATTAGCTCTCCGAAACAAACATTATTTAACTGTTATATATTGAATTGAATGATGTCATGCTTACCGCGAAATGTGATAACTGATATCGATCAAGGCCAGGGTGTATTGATTTACTGAAGTAACAGGTGTTCAGAAATTGTTGTAATTCTCAATTTCGGTGAAATATAGTCGGTACATGGTATTAACATGATGGATATCAATGTATGCTATTTTACACCGAAATTGAGATTTACAACTTTTTCTGAACACCTATTTCTCCAGTAAATCCATACACTCTGGAGCGGTTGTCGTTTGTTTGGACATTTCTAACGTGTTTGCTGTCTCTTTTTTTAAGGATGGGATTTGAGGACAAGCTTGGTTACTAACGGAAATGAGTAGATTTTCAGAATTTTTATGATATGGCTTTGCCTATCTCGATGTCCACACTGATAGTTTGTACGAAAACACACCAAGATACTCAAGAAAAGAAATATACGCTTAATACATTAACCATTCACGATGACAGGTTGAATGTGGTTAGGTCAAGAACACGAGTATTATTGAGTATGACAACTGACGGATTCGAGCGCGAGAGCAAAATGGCGTGTGTCTGCCTAGCAAATGTATCGCCCTTATTTAAGGGATGCGTTATACATAGTACCTGGTTTGTATAAATATATAGGTTTGACCACAGCCTCTGCTTTGGACAATTTGTGAGCAAATGAAAATTGAGCTCTTCATTTCGTGGCTTGCGATACGAACAGTTTCAATTCCCCAGGCAAACGAAATCATGCACAAAACAATGCGTGTGTCTTTGTACGCTGAATATGATTTCTTGTACATATTTTCAAATGTAAAACAGGGCTCCTAAGATGAATTGATTTTGCTTTTGCAACTAAGTTTAAATCGTCGCAAGCCCAGGAGCACTCGAAAATGCCAACCATTTCGAATGGAATGAATTATGTGGAATTTAAAAAAAGATATGGTCTTGCAGTTATCTCGCCGGGACCAGTTAATGTTGATATTGTTGTTGCTTCTCGCGTTGTTTTGCTACATGTTGCAACCATCCGATTGTTAAACAGCATTGACAGAGATGTGGGCGCATAAATTTCACGCTCCGATTCACGACTCATTAACTTGGATAGATTTTTAATGCCTTTCTTTAATTTGAGCAAGTGTCAAAGACAAAACATACCTGCTAATAAAGAAGAAATGATTTGTTCGTTTTTTGTACGCTCAATACAAGCTTGTGCGCGCACACACACAAATACACACACACACACACACACACACACAAATACACACACATCCATAGTCAGAACAACAACAACATGAAAGATAGTGATGAAGTAAACGTTTCTACGCAGTTTTAAAATACAATTGTTCATGCAAACGAGAAAAATCAACAAAGTTCACATTTTCCCCATACACGAAAAGGCAAACTTATTTTTGTGTTCGCGAATAATTATTTTATCTAAAAAGCAAACTAATTTATGCAAAAAAATATGAGGGAAGAAGAGTGGTTCATTGATAATAATTATAAGCGAATTTTTTCCCCACTAACGAGATCTTTTTTTGAGCTATTTTATACATTATTTGCACTTTTTATCATGTTTTTATTTTCTAAAATGTTACGAGAGAATGTTTCTTTTCGAAAGTCGTATTAAGAAGTTGAGCAACCATGTTGACAGCGCAAATTCATTTAATTGTTTTTCAATTCTTTTGTAGATAGAAAAGGTACTATTTAATAAACTCTCTCATCAACGATGTTGTAACAATAGTTTTACTTTCAATTAGAAAAAAATTTAATAATTTTTTTTGGTTTATTGAAAGAGAAACTGTAAAGGGATAGGTACGTCACATTTTTATCTATCCACATTTGAAAACTTCATTAAGTAATATTGGGTTAGCAGAAGCCAGACCTAAGCAATTCAACTTTTTCGTCAACTTACATGATTTTTGCGAGCAATTGTCGCGAATTAACGAATGACAAGCGTTTCTTACTAACAATATTTACTTTCGCTTTAAATAGAGTTTGTGCAGATGAATTTTTTACACGTTTTTAGAAGTATCTCGCCAAAAGAATGTTATGTGCGAAAAAATATTGACGGAAGCAGAATCTTTTACACCCTCCTTGCATTTTGGAACACTGCCTGGATGTGGCAATGCCTATGTTTCATTGCTGCGAAATTATCTACAAGAAACTAGAATTTGATCAATTTATTACTAAGGAATTTATTTGTGGTGACTACGTCCAATTGTAATGCCAATCGACAGCGGTTACG
>JAQBSW010012351.1:0-17045 GCA_029291075.1 Eudiplozoon nipponicum | reverse complement strand
TTACTTCCATTACTACTAGTACTCATACCACTAACACTATTTCTACTAAAACTACTACTACTACTACTACTACTAATACTACTATTACTATTACAATTACTACTGTTACTCATGCCACTACTACTACTACTACGAATACTACAATTACTAATACTACTACTACTACTACTATTATTGTTACCGCTATTACTACATCTACTACTACTTCTATTATTACCATTACTACAGTATTCATACTGCTACTACTACTTCTATTATTACAATTACTACAAGTATTTATACTACTACTACTACTACTAATACTACAAATAATGATAATACTAATACTACTGTTAAAATTACTATTACTGAAATTACTACTTGTACTAATAATACTACTACTATTACTAATAACTCTACAACTATTGCTACTGCTACTGCTACTACTGCTGCTACTTCCGATGCGACTAATACTTCTATTATTAACATTACTACTTTTACTCATACTAATATTGCTAAAACTTTTAATACGGCCACAATTACTAATACTGGCATTACTGTCCTAATTAATAAGATTACTAATATTGTTACTGCTTATTTTATCATTAATACTACTTCTACTACACAGAATTAAACCAGCAAATTATACTGATGCTGCAGTGCCACATATCCATGAAATTTATAGTAATTATTTTGACTTTAAATGTAAAATAATTTGCCCATTCTTAGAAAAGAGGATGGGGTTATGCATGACACTGTGAAGTCTGACCATTCTTTTTTGGCCTGTCTGATATGAAATGTTCTAACATCGCTTTAACGCCAGAAATGAAGCCAAACTAGACCTTATAGCACAAAAGCCATCACACAGACGTGAGGTCCTGTCTCCAGTATATCTACAGACATACAAATAATCAACACCAAACTGAGTAGTTTGATTAGCGTATCTTCGCAGATTCATTTAATAACAGATCTTATTAAAGACACTTTAAATAATTAATCCCTTTAAACAGAATTTAAAATGAAATACAACAACGCATTAAAACTACGCTACATATATGTTCTAAAAATATTTGGTCAAAACTGGAATATGTGTGATAGTTTTTACTAGCCCTTGAGATAGCCGGCTTAGATTATATAAATAGTTATCATTAACAGTGCAAGACTAGTGCTTTTTACTGTCGAATACACGGAGTTTATTTATGAATATACTAAAATCTGACTGCATTTGTGGTTTTGTGGGCATTAATATTTGTCAAAAGTTCATTAACTTGATTTAAAGAATAGTTAAAAGAATCGATGCATGTCAATTAACACAACACAGCAAATTGGAAACCTTTTCTACAACGGCAGAAATTAGGTATCCGTATTTATTTATCTCAAAAGAAAGTGAATTTCCAGAAATTTTCCAAAGGAAAATTAAAATGAGACGCGCATTATAGAAACAGTCAATTGCAAAATACATTTTAGTAATTCAATAGTCATTAAATTTTTATAAACGAACCGATTTTGAACTGGGTAATCGCACGCGCACATCTGTGGGCGTTTGCACTATTCGATCCAGTTTTTATGTTTTATAATGTATACAGGAAAATTAACACATCTCTATTTGCTTTCAAAATTTACAACATAATGTACCAGATTTTTCAAATTAAGTTGTTGTATTTATTTGATCTATGTAATCTTAAACGTATTTTATTAACATTGCAACAAACGTTATTGTGCGTTAAACAAACGTTGGTTGGGCGAGCGGTGTTACCAAACATTATAATCAAGGTTGCGGTCTTGATATAAGCACCTGACCCATCAATTACTTTAATATGTCAGTATAAACTAAGAATTGTATATTGTAGTAAAGGCAATTCATCCAGAGTTTATCGTTAAATTCATCCAGTAGACCGGTTTCGTCCATATTGGGAACTCATCATGTACTGGACAGAGATTGCCGCGAACAGGGCTCAAAACTGGGCATGTCTGCTTCGGAATCTAGTACACTAAACACTGAGCCACCCTGCCGCACACCACACTACACGCAATTTTCAGTTATATACTAACAAATGTAACTTGATTAGTCTATTTTTTCTTTAGGTGGAGCTCATATGGCATCTATTTAGGCACAAAGTTCCAACTAACCATCCCCATTCTGCCATTACTGAACAGACACCACAGTAGATGGGGAAGTATTATTGAAATGAATATTTATATAACTTAACGAACATTGGTTGCGCGGGCGGTAATAACAATTATTATAATCAAGGTTGCGATCTTGATATAAGCACCTAACTCATTAATTACTTTCATATATCAGTTTAAACTAAGAATTGTATAGTGTGGAAAAGGCAATTCATCCAGTAGACCAGTTTCGTCCTTATTGGGAACTCATCACGTACTGGCCAGAATTTGCCGTGGACAGCATTCGAACCTAGGCATGTCTGCTTCGAAATCTAGTGTCCTAACTATTGAGCCACTCTAATGTAAGTTTGCTGTTTCCTTGAGATTTTTCAATACAGATTTCATTGCAATTAGACATTATTATCAATACAATAGAGATTTTTGTCATCAATCCGACACTCATATCAACGTTGCGTAAGCTGGATTTTAAAATTAAGATGAGCTCAGTTTGATTGATGATAATTTTTAGGTATAAACACAATAGAACCATTGGATTAAAGATATCTACCAGTCAAAGAGTAAAAAAAATTACAAGAGTGAAGTACACAAATAATTAGATGAACAGAATCCACAAAGAATCAACTAATGTCTGATCTAAAGGATTAGACACAGTAAAATTGTAAAGGACGTGCAGTTCTATTTTTAAAGTCATAAAGTTAATGAAGAAGGCCTAGTGAAGAATTCTTTCTAATTATCTTTCTATTTATAAGATGACATATGGTTAAACAAAGAAAGTCTCACGAGGCTCGGGCGTTTAATTTCCTATAAGGAAATACAATACTTGGTAAGCGCTCTTTATATTTTATTTTTTATATTTAATCTTTAATAGAAAATTTAATATTCACAAAAATTTGACATAAAATAGTTATAAAAATTGTTAAACATACTACTACAAATAAACTAAATTAACAAAAATGATAATATAATGCTAAATAATGTAAATAAAAAATAAATCCATGATGATCATGGAAGGTCGAAACGCGTCAGTGCGTTGTTATGTTGTTCGACGACTGGTTAAATTCAATGGAATTGGTGTTTACTTCAAGCTCGCAAACTTGATTTAAAGAATTGTTACCACCACCCGTGCAATCAATTATTGTTAAACTGTATTGCCTATATATGTATATGTGGCGAAAGCTGCAAACAGTTAATGTTCGTGACTGCATAGAAATTGTGCAGCCGACATTTCCATTCAAGTTCAATGTATGCAAGACTGCTAGAGGTGAGAGCCGCATATCTAAATTTGATTTCCATATATATTAAATGCGGGTTGATCCTCGATAGTCAGTTTGCCGTCGTACTCTGATGATGATCATGGAAGGTCGAAACGCGTCAGTGCGTTGCAGCTGGCGGTAGCTTTGTTATGTTGTTCGTAGACTGGTTAAATACAATGGGGCTGGTGTTTACTTGAAGCCCGCAAACTTGATTTAAAGCATTGTTACCACCACCCGCGCAATCAATTATTGTTAAATTGTATTGTCTATATATGTATATGTGGGGAAAGCTGCAAACATTTAATGTTCGTGACTGCATAGAAATTGTGCAGCCGACATTTCCAGTCAAGTTCAACGTATGCGAGACTGCTAGAGGTGAGAGCCGCATATCTAAATTTGATTTCCATATATATTCAATGCGGCTTGATCCTCGATAGTCAGTTTGCCGTCGTACTCTGATGATGATCATGGAAGGTCGAAACGCGTCAGTGCGTTGCGGCTGGCGGTAGTTTTGTTATGTTGTTCGACGTCTGGTTAAATACAATGGGGTTGGTGTTTACTTCAAGCTCGCAAACTTGATTTAAAGAATTGTTCCTACCACCCGCGCAATCAATTATTTTAAAATTGTATTGCCTATATATGTATATGTGGCGAAAGCTGCAAACAGTTAATGTTCGTGACTGCATAGAAATTGTGCAGCCGACATTTCCAGTCAAGTTCAATGCATGCGAGACTGCTAGAGGTGAGAGTCGCATATCTAAATTTGATTTCCATATATATTCAATGCGGTTTGATTCTCGATAGTCAGTTTGCCGTCGTACGCTGATAATGATCATGGAAGGTCGAAACGCGTCAGTGCGTTGCCGCTGGCGGTTATATTGTTATGTTGTTCGACGACTGGTTAACTACAATGGGATTGGTATTTACTTCAAGCTCGCAAACTTGATTTAAAGAATTGTTACCACCACCCGCGCAATCAATTATTGTTTAAATCAAAAGATTGTTGAACATAAATATATAGGAAATGTACAAACTATGAGTACAGTTATAATAAAATTTAAAGTAATAGCAAAGAGTATAAATAAATTAATTAAATGAAGTACGATGAAATGCACAAACTTTTAAGATAACTAATGTTAAACGAATTGTGATTGATTTAATATTGAATGATCTACATTACCATAATTTTATAATATTTCATTTATAAATTTTAGTTCTGCCTTTTATGCAAACCTTTTTTGAATTATTTAAAAAATCGTGTATTGAATCATAAATTTATTAAAAAGGAAATTACACTCAATTTTAGAGGAAGTCCGATATATTTTCGGTAGAACTAAACACTAAAGGTACTCTAAATAGTCAGTTTTAAAAGCAAGGAAGATTAATGTAGATCAAATGCATACTTAATCCAACAATAAAATTGAAGCGATAAATGGTTACGCTTAAGCATGCACGCACGCATAACGAACGAATATATATGAAGGTGCGTATTAGGTATTGCGTACATATTAAAAAATATTTTAAATAAGACCAGAAGGATAAAACAAAGTCGGCATGATGTTAAGGCATAATCTCCTACCAACATGAGTTTCGTACTTACTGGTGAAAAATCAGTAGGAAACTGCACTTCGTCCTATACCCACTATACATTTGGTCAAGAAATTTCGGACAGGTGGATCGTAAAAACTTACATGCATGTGTATGCAGACAGTAATGGGGTTGAATTAATATAAAACATAGACAATATGACTTTAAAGTCAGTTCGCTATATATAATATATATAAAGGGCCTGTAAGGAGTACTAATGTAATGGTTCTATAAATAAAGAGTCGGTATCGGTTACCGACCCAATAGATTTCTGATTAGGCTAAATTTCACCAAAATGGACAATCAAAACTACTTATAAGATACCTATTACTCCAGCAAATCCATACACTCTGGCTTTGATTGGTATCAGTCATAAATTTTTGCGGTAATCGTGACATCATTCAATTAAATGAATAACGTTTAGTTGCTGTTTGTTGATGAAAACTAACATATATGCATAATTGATTTAGGTGTGGCGTACCCAGTAACAAATTAGTTTAAATAGGACCAGAAGTGCACATTAAAGTTAGCATTCTGGTTCCTACTTATTGATCTCCGGTAAAAATAAAACGAATGTGCACATAAATTATATATGCCGTTCATGCTGATTTTAATATATATTTCTGGTCCTATTTGAATTATTTTTTTACTGGATACGCAATACATAAGTCAATGCATAATTTTGTATTCAAATAATTTTAGAGATACTTTTATTTATTAAGCTGAGGATTGATAATTTTGCAAACAATAGCTTCTTGTTTGTGTAATTCCTATTTGTTTTAAACTGTAAGGCTCTCTCGGAAATTCGACTGATTTTGTTTCTGATTTTTAGAACCAATAATTATAGCTAATCAATAATTGATTCTGTGGCTGGTGATAATAAATTTGATATGACTATAATGCCGATATGTTGCAGAAAATTTCTTTCATTTACCGGTTTTATTCTAAAATAATAATACCAAGCGCAAATAGCAAAAATTTTCATTTTTGTGATCAAACAATTTTGGATTGCTCAATTGCAGGAAGTATATCTTTTACATTTCGATATAAGTTGGTGTTCGGTAGGAAAAATAAACATTGGTTGTGTATAAGGCATCTGACAAAGCACTGCCTTTTGACTTCTTCGAGTAAATATTTCTGATGGTGCGTCTCCTTTAAAGGTTATACTGACATATGTTGTCTTTAAAATACTGTTTGTCGCGGAGAACTAATATATATGCATGTATGTATTAGGTGTTGCGAACCTAGTAACAAATTAGTTCAGTTGTGACCAGAAGGATAAACCAAAGACATCATCATCATCATCATGTCCAGCCACACAAAAGTCAAGTGACTAATGTTTCACTGCCATATAACCATAAGGAATGAAAAAAGTATATAAGTGAATTTAGATAAATTATTATTGATATTTACGAGAGAGGGAGAGGGGTAGAGAGAGAAGGAAAATCTTGCTATTATGAGTAAATTTATCAGGATAACTCATAGAAATGAGGCAAACTAAACCTCTCCACAACACCATTATGGCCAATTTAGCATTCGGGCAAGGCGACATCAGCAACACAGCTTCCTTGCGGATTTCACCGTATCACGTCATAAACAAACCGAACCTCGCAGCTAAATTTGCCCTACTAAGAAACGAAAGTTACGAAGATGATTCTACTATACATCTGCAACAAGATCGCCACTGAGCTCGATTCGCTGCCATATCGCTAAGGGTTTCTAACCAAGAACTGTGATGCGCACGAGGACCCCATCCCGGCAGACGAGTGGATCCTATACTACCCAATTTGGATGTAAGTGATTTCAATAGTTTCTGCCATGTCAAAATCTGCCCACCTTGTTTCTTACGCCAATTTGGTGCTGGATGAAAGAACAGAGCTCTATTGGGCATACGAAAAACATGACAGCATGAACGGAAAGTATAATCTCATGCACATTGGTTTCGTGCGTACTGGCGACTCATCAGTAGGAGCCGGTATTACGCCCTTTAACCACTGTATATTTGGATGAGAAATGTGAAATAAATGGACGGTACAATCTTCTAGACGAATGTGTAAACCTGCAGTAGTGAAGTTAACATTATATAAAGTCTCCACAATGCGACTTCAACGCCAACTCACTCTATATAATATATATACCGAGTCTGCAAAGGATACTAACATGATAGCTATTGTGTCAGTAACCGATACCAACATTATAGTACCGAAAAGGTACATGGCACTAACACTATGTTAATACCGGCTCCTACTGATGAGTCGCCAGTAAGCACGAAACGAATGTGCATGAGATTATACATTCCGTTCATGCTGCCTTTGGTTTATCCTTCTGGTCACAACTGAACTAATTTGTTACTAGGTTCGCAAAACCTAATACATACTTGCATATATATTAGTTCTCCGCAAAAAACAGTATTTAACTGTAATATATTGAATTGAATGATGTCATGCTTACCGCGAAATGTGATAACTGATATCGATCAAAGCCAGAGTGTACGGATTCACTGGAATAACAGGTGTTCAGAAATAGTTGTAATTCTCAATTTCTTTGACTATAGCATACATTGATATCCATTATGTTGGTACCATGTACCGACTCGGCACCAATAGTGTTAGTACCATGTACCCTTTCACTAGTGTAATGTTGGTATTGGGTACTGACACAATAGCCATAGTGTTAGTATCCTTTACAGACTCGGTAAATATATTATATAGTGTGAGTTGGCGTTGAAGTCGCATTATCGAGACTTTATATGATGTTAACTTTACTTCTGCAGGTTTACACGTTCGTTTAGAAGATTCTAGCGTCCTATTATTTCACATTCTTCACCCAAATATATATTGGTTAAAGGGCGTAATACCTGCTCTTACTGATGAGTCGCCAGTAAGCACGAAACGAATGTGCATGAGATTATACTTTCCGTTCATTTTTTCTTTGAATTATCCTTCTGGTCAAAACTGAACTAATTTGTTACTAGGCTCGCAACACCTAATACATACTTGCATATGTCGTCTTTTGCTGTGTTACGGCTTCATTACTTTTCTGTCGTTGTTTATACTTTGTGTATGCTTTAGCGACTCTTTAAGGTTATACATTTTATGATTAACGTTGTTTCGAGCACGGTCGAACTCGGAATTGAAATTCTTCAGAACGGAAAAAAATTATTTCGAAGGATAAATTGCGTATAAAATTTCTCTTTTTGGAAATTTATAGATTTCTGTGAGAATGGAAATACTGTCAATTTAATTTCTGCCATTGATATAATTTCCCTTTCAAACTAACATTCTCCTGTCTCAATAGATAATCGGTGCTTTGGACTTTTGGTTTTCGCACTCCTAAGTAAACAAAATATGAATGTTCCATTTTATACAAATCTTTTAGTATGTTCTTTATTTTACATATTCATATTTCGTTATGTAAATTTCATTAATTTACCGAAGTTATTCATGGCAGTTTTCTTGAATATTTGATGGAACTAATAATTTTTACCTTTATTAAATGTAAATATTAGCTAGGAGACACCCTAACGGACTTGGCGTCGCCATTATATCGAGTTGCAAGAACTATTTGCCATTGAAAGTGAAATTAATATCTTTAGTGATGAGTGGTTACTTTCGATGAATTAAGGGAGAAAATCGATGGTTTTTTGAAAGGAGATGATTGGTTGTTGAATTCTGACATCAAATGAAATTATTGCTTATTCTTCAAATTTTGTAATTAACTTTACTTGCGAAATAAAACGTGACGCAAAAAGAATTGTTAAACATTTTAATTTTACTGGCTGTCGAGGTGAGTTTAGTTCCTCCTCCAGTTCTTGCCGTGGTGTGTTGATTATTGACATAATTGGCCTTAATGGCGACACGTTGACCGTTTCAGCTACTTAATTGAAATACCATTTAATAAAGTGTAATATAATTTATTAAACTATGATGTAAAATAATATAGTATTATGTGATGGAATATAATGTAATTTTATAATATAATATATAGTATAATATAAGCTAATATAATTCAGCATAATATATTATTTTCAAATTTCACTTCAGACATTTTTATTTGATTGTGAATTTGGATTGAAGAATGAATAATATTTTGATGCAGCAATTTATTATAAAACAGATATATACAACAATGTTAGAAATTTACATTGGATTTTTGAGAGAATTTAACTTGGCTGTAATATATGGTACTATCTGAAGTCAAATTTTGGGAGCACAGATGAGAATCCGCCGAGAATTCAAGATGGCGTGCGATTAAAATTGAGTGTGAAGCAATTCTACAAAGAAATAACGATGGAAATTCTGCTGAAATCGATAACATTATACGACGTCTTAAATAAACAAAACCGCTCGGCTTGCCAAAGTTGTATTATGTGGTTGGAACGAGAAACATTCCGCCTCAAAGACCGATAATGTCAATGATCACCTTCTTAATTATAAATTAAGATGTAGAATATATGACATGATTGACTATTTTTATTCCATAGAATACCAAGTCCAGTTTACATGCGAGTACGAAAGCCCTCAGTTTGACCGACTGTCTTCCTTGGAGAATAGAAATAGGAAGTGGCAGGTCTAAAAAGGAAAATATTTTGAAAGCAAACAGACTGAACTGAGCAATTCTTAACACAGCTCTGCTCGAATTTCCCAAAAGGGAAACTTTATACGCAATTTATCCTTCAGAATAAAGTTAATCCGTTCTTTCAATTAAAAGTAATGAGCGTGCTCAAGAAAACGTTATTATAAAACGATTAGCCTTAAAGGTTTGTTAAAGCATAAATAAAGTATCAACAACGACGTAAAGCAATAAAACCCAGTACATGATACTTCCCAATAAAGACGAAACCGGTCTACTGGATGAATTGCCTTTTCTACACTATGCAATTCTTAGTTTATAATGACAAAATGTAAGTACTCAATGGATCAGGTGTTTATATCAAGTTCGCAACCTTTATTATAGTCAATGTTATCACCGTCTGCGCAATTAATGTTCGTTTATTTAAGTCGATGTTCATAATTTTGACATTTTCATCCACGCGGATTATTAACATTTATGAAATTTCTTCAAATAGAACCAGAAAGATGTGCCAAAGTTAGCATGCACAAAAGTTATAATCCAATGTACAATTGAATTTTGTGCCTACTTTCGACTGATCAGTAGTAGCATGGCAACAAACCTGAAACCAACTATATTATTGGTCAAGAAATGTCGGTCAGTAGGACGGTTCAATTTTCTGCATGCATATGTATTCAAATAGTAATAGATTTAACTACACATAAAGTTGTTGGCCAAGAGAGCTCAAACGAAGATCCCTACATTATATATTTACCACGCATGTAAAGGGTGCCGACATTACGGAATTGCAGATAATCTATATTGCATAAAAATTTAGAATAGATACCTTTCTGATCATATTGTTTGAAATTGTGCTTCTCTGATGCAGTTAATCGATTAGGTAATAAATGATGCAGGATGATTACCTTAGCATGGTGGATTAATTTACATTAAAATGTTAAATCCTGAGGCTGGGAGGCGTTTTAAGTCAACCATAACACAGTTTAGGCAATTTTTCAATTGTGAGATCTGTTTCAATTGCTACAATGTTTACTTCGAACTCGTAGTGAAAGCATGTTTTTATTCCTTGATTAGATAACCTAATTAGCATATTATTTTTGCAAGATTTGAGCTCGCTGAAATTTTGTCTTGTGAATGATGATTGAAATTTTCCGTCATTCTAGTTATTATTAAACATTCTTTTTGTTTTCTCCTCAAGTAGTTTCGATTGAACTTATATGGGTATGCCTTCAAAAGTCGGACTAACATAACATTTCAATAAACACAGAGAGAGAGAGAGAGAGAGAGAGAGAGAGAGAGAGAAATCTAAGTCGATAAGTATTCATTCATCTCGATGCATCTGCTTTAATTCAGACTCAATGTCTGTGCATGCTTCTTATGTTTGCATATATCATGCTTCTGTTTTCTAATTCATTGCCCTTCCTAAATTGCTAACTTTTTCTGGTTAAATACTGTTTGTTGCGAAGAACTAGCATATATGCAAGAATTTATTAGGTGTTGCGAACCTAGTAATAAATTAGTTCTTTTGTGACCAGAAGGATAAACCAAAGGCAGCTTGAACGGAAAGTATAATCTCATGCACATACATTCCGTGCTTATTGGCGACTCATCAGTAGGAGCCGGTATTACGCCCTTTAACCACTATATATTTGGTAGAAGAATGTGGAATAATAGGACGGTACAATCTCCTAGACGAATGTGTAAACCTGCAGTAGAGTAGCTAACATCGTATAGTCTCGACAATGCGACTTCAACGCTAATTCACTCTATATAATATATAGATACCGAGCCTGTAAAGGATACTTTTCTGGTTTTGTATTTAGTAAGAATCATTTCAGTAACATCTGATGGATGTACCTAAGTGCTTTTAGTAATGCAATGCGCAATTCCGGATGTATTTCTCACTCGATTTTACATGTGCGTTCAAATTGAAAAGTTCCGTCATTCTAATCGTTAATCGTCTGGTCGTTCGAACCACAACGTTGACAAAATATTGAACGTGACTATCATTAAATTAAACTTGAGACCGACATTAGCGGCAGATTTTATAAGCTGCTGGTTAATGCAAATATAAACCAAACACGGTTTAGCTTTTAACTATGGACTAATCAGTGATTTTCTACTTTAAAACCGCCATGAATACTTGTTATTTATATGTGAGTAAAACTACACGGCCATAATACAAGATTGTGTAGAACAGGTTGGATTGTGGTATTTTTTAATTTTAAGTGAGTAGAAACACATTTGGTTAGGTCATCCAGAAAGGAAACAAAGTTATATTTTTCATGTTTCCTCTCCTACGACTTTTAATGACAGACTACAGTAGTGTTCGCAAATGAGACACGCTATTTAGAACAAGAAAATTGTCATAAACATTGATAAAATTTACAGATGTATTTATTTTGTACTGTGTTCTGAATATTAACAATGAAAATCTCTTCGAAAATTGAAAATAGAGATTTACAATTGCCACGACAATCACCTGTTTATTAATGCTCCCATTGTAATGAAGGTGCAAATATGCCGGACATAACGAAATAAGTTTGCATAAAGTTTGAACTGGAAGAACAATGGTGCCAAGTTTTGGAAAACTTCTTGAACTTTAATGCTAATAATCTCTTTTGTTTGAAAATTTGTAAACGAAGATGTCATCAAAAGTGATACCAGTGTCTTAATTTTTTGTTGATAACTTGAATTCTATTAAATAATGAAGGAATGGAGCGGATTAAGATTATTGTAGACTTAGAAGTGCTGATCTTCTAACCGCAAATTATAATGGCGGAAATAAAAGAAAATTCAACAGTACTTTGCGTAAACATTAAATTGTGCGGATTACCAATCTAGCCAGGGAATGAAGATACGAATTTAACAATGTTAATATTTCTTTAAATCAAGTTTGCTAGCTTGAAGTAAACACTAATCCATGGTTAAATACAAAGAGATTAGTGTTTACTTCAAGATCGCAAACTTGATTTAAAGAATTTTTACCACCACCTGCACAATCAATTATTGTTAAATGTTAATATTTGCCAGAAAAGACGAATGTTTATTTTTGTCAGGTAGACACTACATAATTGGTTCGGTTAATCGAACAGGTCTAAACCTGTGCGCAACGGTCAAACCAATAAAATCGGCATCCAAAAAATTTAAAGAGGAAGTAAAAATTAAAAAGACATTTTCACGATATCTGAATACATTTAATATTTACCTTTACTTACGCTTATGCTATGGTGATTTTTTAGCCTGTATGCCAAAATAGTTAAAGAAACACGATGAGTGGAAACGATAAAATGCATATCGCAGAGATCATTAATGCCAAATTGTTCAACAGTTACTCTTTAAATCAACTTTGCGGGCTTGAAGTAAACACCAATCCCATTGTATTTTACCAGTCGTCGAACAACGTAACAAAACTACCGCAAGTCGCAACGCACTGATGCGTTTCGACCTTCCATGATCATCATCAGAGTACGACATCAAACTGACTATCGAGGATCAAATTTTATGTTGTTCGACGACTGGTTAAATACAATGGGATTGGTATTTACTTCAAGTTCGCAAACTTGATTTAAAGAGTTGTTACCACCACCCGCGCAATCAATTATTGTTTAATTGTTAAACAGCTACACTTTTCACGAGATTTTTTACGCGGTCTCAACTTTTTGGTGGGTTTGCCTTCTAAAAATTTTACTGATCAGAATATAATTAAGGAGAAACAGTGATAGAAATTTTCGAAATTTGACATAATTAACTTTCATCTTTGTATAGTTCACAAAATATCTATTTGAGAGTTTTAGTCTGATTTGTGAAGGAGATAGTCGTTTGATTCAGCTTTAGTCTTGGTTCGTGATAGTTAAGCCCCTGCTCGTTTGAACGGCCACATGCGTTCAAGGGTCATGGCCGAAAATTCGACATCACCATGTGAAAAATAGTCAAGCAGTGATTAAGATTATGTTTCCTTATTTCTTAATGTCCACATGGACTGGACTCGAACCTGGGCACGTCTGCTTCGGAGTCTGTTGCTCAAACCCCGAGCCACTCTGCTGCAAAGATTATGAATAGAACGTGAAGAGTTTCCAATAAGGACGAGACCGGCCTAGTTGAGGAATTGCCTTTCCTACATTATATAATACTTAGTTTATACTAATAAATGTAAGTACATAAATGGTCAGGTGTTTCTATCAATATCACAAACTTGATTACAGTAATTGTTATCACCGCCCACACAACCAATATTCGTTTAATCATATAAATGTTCATTTCAATTTCACTTTCTTATGTAGTGTAGTGTGTGTTTTGTAGAGGCAAATTATGGGTGGTTAGTTGGAAATTCAGATCTAAAGGGATGCCATATGGGCTCCATCTAACTGAATGGCTAACCATGAAACATTAATTAGTATATGCCTGAAAATTTTGTTTAGTGTGCAGCAGGGTGGCTTAATGGTTAGAGCACTAGATTCCGAAGCAGATGCACCAAGGTTCGAGCACTGACCGCGGAAAATTCTGGCAAGTACGTGATGTGTTATAAATAATGACGAAACTGATTTACTGGATGAATTCTTTAAATGAAGTTTGCGAGCATGAAGTAAACATCAATTCCTTTGTATTTAACTAGTCGTCGAACAACATAGCAATACTACCGACAGTCATACGTATTGAAGCGTTTTGACCTTCCATGATCATCATCAGAGTACGACGGGAAATTGACTAGCGAGGGTCAAACTGGATGAATTTCCGTTTTTATAATATTTAATTCTTAGTTTATACTGATAACGTATTTATATAAAGAGTTAAGTGTCTATATCAAGATCGCACATTTAATTGTAGTAATTTTTATCACCACCCACACAACCAATGTTCGTTTAATAATATAATTGTTCATTTCAATACCACTTTCCCATGTAGTTTGGTGTGTGTTTTATAGTGGCAGATTAGGGTGATTAGTTAGAAATTCATGTCTAAATGGATGTCATAAATGTTCCATCTAAATGAAAGTCTAACCAAGAAACATTATTTAGTATATGACTCGAAATTTTGTGTGGTGTGCGGCAGGTTGGTTTAGTAGTTGGAGCACCAGATTCCGAAGCATACGTGCCCGGGTTCGAGCCCTGTCCGCGGCAAATTTTGGGCAGTACGTGATGAGTTCCGCAACCGGTCTTCTGGATAAATTATCTTACCTACATTCTGAAATGTAAAGTTTATACTGGCAAATGTACGTGTTTAACGAACCTGGTGTTTCCATCAAGATCCCAACTTTGATATAAATAATGAGTAGAGGTATATGAACAAATCAGCCCGAAGATGTAGAGCAATTCCATGTACACACCCAATTATTGTTGTAAAATTTGCATTATTTAAGATTGAATCCACTTTTTTCTTTAGACATACAGCTGAAGGAGATAGCACAGTAATATTTTCGTATTCAAACTGATCAAAATGAAATGGCTAAAAGGGAAGTGACAACTTCTACTGATGAATGATAAGTAAGCATTTATCGCATCCATACACACTAGGCCACACTTTTTGTGCACGTCGTATTTAGCCTATTCTCATGGTCATATAGGAACCACCTTGTTAATGATACGGCATGGCTGGACCATAAATGCTTTTATGTCAGTTAGTTTTAATGAACGATATAGAAATATTATTACCATTCTTGTCAAAAATCAATGGAGATTCACCTGTAGATTGAAAAATTACACTGATAGTTTAAGCAGACACTCAAACTGTTAACTTAGTATAATTTGTTAGATGTCACAAAGGAGTTAGGTTTACAATCTCCCAGATGCATCTGCTGATGCAGAAATTTTGTTGTTAGGTGAGGCTACTTTGATGACGCTGGACGGTATATTAAACCAAATGGGAATTGATATATACTGTGACCTGTTTTGCAGTTGCACTAATGAATTCCTATGTCACAATACCACTGAGTTTGTTCTTTAAAAATCAAATTTGTTGACTTGAGATAAGCACCAATCACATGTAGTTCAACTCGACGCACAACGTCGCAAAACTATCTCCAGTCACGCGTACTGACGCGTTTCGAGCTTCCATGGTTATCAATTTTCGACGACGGTAAATTGACTAAAAAGTTCAAATCGAAATATATTTAAATGATATAGAATATCAAAAATGTGGCTCAGCCCCCTATTAGACTCATATGCCTTTATTTCAATAGAAATGTCGGCTTCCCAATTTCTATGTGATTTTTTTTTTTTTTTTTTTTTTTTTTTTTTTTTTTTTTTTTTTTTTTTTTTTTTTTTTTTTTTTTTTTTTTTTTTTTTTTTTTTTTTTTTTTTTTTTTTTTTTTTTTTTTAGGCCCAACCTTTTCTCAGCCTTTGCCTCACGTATATAATTTAAAAATTGACGCAAGTATCGATTGCGCGAATGATGATAAAATTATTTAAACAAAGTTTGCTTACCTGAGTTCATTTACAAATCCTATTCCATTGAATAATCACATAAAATCACAGAGCAGCCATCAGTCTCACGTACTGCGCATTTACATATTCCATGGTAATCATCAGAGCACGGGGGCAAACTGACTTAATGAAATGCCGTCTAAATATATGAGAAGTTGTTTAGAGAAACAGAAATGCATTTCTCTCCTCTGGTAGGCTTGCATACATTTTTCTTGAATACCATCAGTCACACATCGAGTCGCGCCTGATTGTAGATTTGCTTCGTTATGCATTTGGTTAAAAAATTGAATTAGTATTTATCGTATATTAGAAAACTTGATTTAAACTTATCCTATCATCGCCTATCCAATCAAAGAATTCGTTAAAACTTAGGCTTTTGTTTTGACTCAGTTCGCACTATTACGATGAAACATATATTGTATGACAAATTGGCAAATATATCCATCGTCTTCACTATCATCGGGGTAAAACTAACCGCTCACTTTTAATGCCAAATACTTATTCTGCAGTAGAATACAATGAAGTTACATAAAATTATAAAATAAATGATAATCGACAGACCGTAATTGTAATTTTAGTTGGATTCCAAATGTATTACATATTGAATTGCAGAATTCGTTAATATAGTTACTAGACATTTTTTATATAGTACCAGGAATTTCTTTCTTAACTAACTCTTACACGTAGAATTTAGCATTAAACCTCAATCCCACAACATGTTTGTTCAAATAATTAGACAAAATTTAAATGCGCAATCTTTTCCAGCCTTTTGTGTGTCCACACAATATAAAGCCATCCTCTGTTCAACAGAAAATCAAAAACCGACTATATGATTCTTGAAATGATAACTGCCTTCAGAAAGATTTATAAACCAGGAACTTTAAAGCGACGCTGTAAAATATACTAATACCATGATTATGAGAAAAACGATATGTTATCGAAGTACGACCCATCCTACAAACACGTATTAGAACGGAAGTCAAATTCTTTGGCTCCGGTCTACATCAATTAGTACATATGAGGTGTTATCACAAAATTATTAATCTAAACGTTATATCTTTATAATGTTGGTTGTGAAAAAATAACACACACACACACACAC
>JAQBSW010012350.1:0-17045 GCA_029291075.1 Eudiplozoon nipponicum | reverse complement strand
TGTCATGGGTGGTATCGATAAGATTGGAGGGGGAAGTTGTGGGGGAAGAATCGATGGTTCGCGGGGTCGTGATGGTCTTTAGTTTTGTCGGCTTCAGAACCTCTGCACCGGTCGTGATAACGATTTCACTTAAGGATTTGTTACTGGCCTGGGGAATTGGAGGATGACCGTTGTTGGGGTCTTTATGCGGCGTGGTCGGCCAGGACGACGCGGTAAAGCTTGCGCTTGTTGGGGGGAGGAATGATCTCGCTGTTTTAGCTAATGATGAAGGGGAGTCCTTCAAATCGAGAGGTAGATTAATCCCGTGAAAGGAGCATCACCGAGGATGTCTAGTTTCAGTGGAGAGGCTGGTGTCTGGCGAATAGGTCCGTGCTTGTTTTGCAGTTCTCTGTAGTAAAGTGGAATCACGCTTTAATTTGACTTTGCCTGTCGATATAAAGGGTGATCGAGATTTCCGTTGACTGAGTTCGTCGTTGGACAGTCTTTTGTGGAAAGAGACTAGAAAAGCACAAATTTTGCCGGAGAAGGCCACTTTGAGATAAAAATAAAGTTGTCTCAAAACTGACTGATTAAATCTGAATCCAGGTCATCTTTAGAGAGTGGGGAGTGCGAAGACCGGAGGAAGAGGTTCCGTTTACTGTGATTTTGTAAAACAACCTCCCGCGCAGCACCGTTCAAGAAATCATCAGCTTGGCACAACAAATGTATATATATATATATATACCTATTATCGACTATTAGTTCATTATTATTATGTATTTTTTCCATTACCTTCAACTTCAAGAAATAAATAAAAAGACTATTGGTTACACAGGCGATAACATGTATTCAAGTCAAGGTCACGATCTTGATATAAACACCAATCCCATTATATACATACATTTGTCGGTATATACTATATATATATATATATTATATACGCCTCAAAAGAATGAGCATAAGATCCGTTCCCTTTTTAGCCTTAGTATCACATCGATTAAAGGCTTAGCTTTGAGGATAATGGTGGTGATATGTGCTTTAAAAAATTGATATAAACGTAGGAAATACACCTCGGAATTTTGCCCACCTAAATTGGATAGGCCATGCACTCTTATATCGTCTGTGTTTATTATAAGTGTATCGTCCAGACGAAACTATATTAAGCCTAATTCTGCGGTTAAATTGTTCATTTGAGTAGTCAGTTCTTGAATCAACGATTCTAACCAATCAGAAGCCATTTTCAAATGTACGACACGCTTTATTTTTGCTCAAATATATATAGTATTTTGTTCGCATAATGAGCATCGATTTCATAAAACAAATTTACAAATATTAATCAATTTATGTTTACTTCGGCTCGAAGTCTGCTTTTATCATTGGGCTGACTTCTTCATCCTTATACAGGCGCTTCTGCGAGGAATTTCTGTGGATATTGTGTCCGCTCTACATAAGACCCTTTGTTCATTCTTTGTCTTAAAGGTGACTATTGCCACAATGGCCTCATGCAATTTCAACCCGGGTAAAGACTCGGTAAGCTTCGAGAACCACCTCTTGATACGTGCCATGGTATCCATGGGCATCTCACCCAGTAATGGTTTCAGGCTGTATAATTCTGAGAACACTTCCTGAGGCCTGGCCCGGAAATGATCCAACACGCGTCTTTTGTACTCTTCATACGTGAGGTCGACCGGCAATTCCAATTGGACTGCTACTGTCCGTTCCACTAAATCCTGGACAGTCACACGCACAATAGGTGCTTCTAATGTAAATTTTTGGTCTCGAATTGATACTTCAAATTTTTCGAACCACAACTGTGGCGTTTCCACATCAAGTGGCGCCAGCATGGGCTTAAATTCTGATGACGGTCTGAAATAGCTCGTCAATTCGGCGGAAAACGCCGGCATATTTCTTTCTGGTTCCTCTTCGACACAGTCACCATTATTGTGTGTGTCAATAGCCACTTTTAAGACAATGAATGAACAAAGGCTCTTATCTAGGGCGGACATTATTTCAACAGAAATTCCTCGCACAAGCGCCCGTATAAAGATGAAGCTCAAGAAGCGTTCATGATATGCAAGCAGAAATTAATAGATGCAACTATTTTTACTTTCCCGGTAGGTAATATGTCAATTGTTACAGACGCGTCAGATATTTGGATAGGAGCGGGTTTACAAGCTGACGGACGTCCTGTGCAATATATAAGTCGCACACTCACTAAGGCGCAACATAACTATACCGTCACAGAAAAGGAATTACTTGCCGTAAAATGGGCGCAACGGAAGTTAAGATATCGGCGGACACATAGACGTCTCCACCGACCACAGAGCGCTAGTGCATTGGAGATCACTGTGTATTGAGAAGAAACGTGTACACCGAGCCATTGAAGAGCTTGAGGAATACGATGTATCAATTCATCATAAAGCCGGGATCGAGAATACGGCAGCCGATGCGCTCAGCAGAATTTCCGCTGTGCGGGTTTCACCATTTATAAAAGTCTCTGTAGTCGAACTGGTAGGTCCACTGCCGGTAGCTTGCGGCGGGGTATCCTATATGTTTTCCATGGTCGATAAGTTTACTCGATGGGTCGAATTTGTATCACTGAAGAAGATCACAACATAAAAAAATATAACGGGCTAAGAAGAGCGATGGCTCAGTCGATTTGGTGCACCACAAGTTATTGTTATCGACCAAGGGGCACAGTTTCAGTCAAAAGAATTTAATCAGTGGTGCACAGACCTTGACATAAAGCACTCTCGCACAGCCACTTATCACCCGCAAACCAATGCGACGGCTGAGCGCGCACATAGGACGATGAAAGAGGTACTGCGATGTTGGTGCCACGAGAGCTAGGGAACGTGGAGAGACAAATTACATTTGGTCGAGCGGGCCATGCGCTTTACAGTCAGAATAGCTACAGGTGAACCTGTAACCCAAGGATCCCATGAGCGCTGCATCATAGCGGATATTCAGGAGCGACAAAAACAATTTAGTTCATTTGTGACCAGAAGGATAAACCAAAGGCAGCATGAACGGAAAGTATAATCTCATGCACATTCGTTTCGTGCTTACTCGCGACTCATCAGTAGGAGCCGGTATTACGCCCTTTAACTACTATATATTTGGTCAAATAATGTGGAATAATAGGACGGTACAATCTCCTAGAAGAATGTGTAAACCTGCAATAGTGAAGCTAACATCATCTAAAGTCAACGACAATGCGACTTCAATGCTAACTCACACTATATAATATATATACCGAGTCTGTAAAGGATACTAACACTATGATTATTGTGTTAGTAACCGATACCAACATTATTGTACCGAAAAGGTACATGGTACTAACACTATGGTTTCCGAGTCGGTACATGATACAAACCTGATGGATATCAATTTATGCTATAGTTCACCGAAACTGAGAATTACAATTTCTAAACACATGTTACTCCAGTAAATCCATACACTCTGGCCTTGATCGATATCAGTTATCACATTTCGCGGTAAGCATGACATCAATCAATTCAATATATTACAGTTAAATACTGTTTGTTGCGAAGAGCTAATATATATGCAACCAGGTCTATGCCACGCTCCATCAATTTAATCTCCACGACAAAGGACTCCGTCGGTCGACATCCGCATATTATTTTTTTTAAATTATTATTATTATTGGAAACATGGTATGTGTGTGTGTTTGTGCGTGTAAACCATTATTTAAGCGATTTCTTTATTAGTTTTAGCTAGGATTGACGAAGAAATAAAGTCGCATGGAACTTATTTGTAATTTCTATTTTCAACCTAGGTTTAAATGTTAAATTTCGATTGTTCGTACTACATCCATCAATGCTTTATATATTTTCAGTCTCGAAATCTTAATAGTAAAAGACGTTAACATTTCTTTCTTTTTCAGTGGGACTAGAACAGGGGATCTAGCTGGAATGATGCTCGGAATGGGCCTTTAGTATAGAAAATAAATTGACAGGACGTGTCGAGTATATTAATTACGGAGCAATTTGTGGTGGTTCAACTGACGTTGACCAATGCACTTCAATTCTGCTAATCTTAACGAAGTCAGGTCAACAAATAAATGGGCCCGTTTAATTTGTTTCATGGCACTAAACCCTAACCTGATACTTTATACAGAACATCTGTCCAGCTCCTAAAACTCAATGGCAAAGAATTTTACTATCCCCTCATTGCAGCTTGTCTTTTTATTCTATATAAAATCGTTCCTCGATTTCCGATGGATGTTATCCATTATAGCCAAACGTACCGTAAAAATTTCTCCCTTATAATCTCCTACTCTTACTGTTTAGTTTGAATTAAAAGCAATCTTTTTCGCGCATGTTGTCCGAACCTGCCAGTTGTTGTCACATTTGTCTTATTCTCGTCACTCGACCATCACGTGCAACTGAATGTCTTCAGTTCAAACAAGCAACACTCTAAAGACCAGTTATCAGCCCGAAATGGTAGAAAAACTTTAAAACCCAAATACAACATTTTATTTCAAATTGTTGAATGCAGCGAATGTCCATGGCCGAGGGTCGACCAATTTAAACTATGACTAGAACTAAATGAAGGTTACGAGCCACCAAAAGTTTATGGTGCTCCTCCGAAGAAATTGGAAACAGCGACTCGAGTAACTCAAGAAATGATAGAGGTCGGCGTTCTCGAACCATCATCTGTTTTTCGAGCTCCAATAGTCTGCGTTACGAAAAAGCATGGCTCGCTCCGACCGGCAGCTGATTTCCGCCAATTAAGCTCGGTGACTAAACCTGACCCGTATCCCATGCCGGCTCTACGTGAACTTTCCTACAGCTAGCGGGAGGCAAATGGTTTGCCGTGCTTGATCTTAAACAAAGAATTTGACACATTGCCTGCGGCCCAAAGACCGATGGAAGTCAGTGTTCCAGGTACCCTAAGGTTATTTACAATACACCCTGGTACCATTTGGTCTTAACAACACAAAGAAAGTTTCCCAAAGCATGATGAAATCTTTTGTGTCTGATTTACCCTGTACAACAGCTTACGTGGACGATATTATTATATAGCTCTGTACTAGGATGAAGCAAACTACGAGCCACAGAAGTGAATATAAAGTAATGAAAATTTGTCAATTATTATAGCCAAGATTTCGATCTTGATATAAGCACCTTACTCATTAATTATTGACATGCCGTTATAAACTAAGAATTTTATAGTGTAGAAAAGGAAATTCATCCAGTAGAGCGGTTACGTCCTTATTGGGAACTCATCATGTACTGGCCAGAATTTGCCGCGAACAGTGTTCCAACCGATTTAGACAATTTTCAGCAGCGCGGAGATTCCCAAAGCTAGGTTAGTCCAGATGCCGCTATGCAGGATAAGGTCACATAAAACAATGTACTTATCATACGGTTGTGTATATAAGGTGGATAAATAAATTTGGCTCCACTAGTGTTCACGACGACATATAGTTTCGGATGACGGTCTGAAATAGCTCGTCAATTCGGCTGAAAACGCGGGCATATTGTGTGTGTCAATAGCCACTTTTAAGACAAAGAATGAACAAAGGCTCTTATCTAGGGCGGACATTATTTCAACAGAAATTCCTCGCACAAGCGCCCGTATAAAGATGAAGCTCATGAAGCGTTCATGATATGCAAGCAGAAATTAATAGATGCAACTATTTTTACTTTCCCGGTAGGTAATATGTCAATTGTTACAGACGCGTCAGATATTTGGATAGGAGCGGGTTTACAAGCTGATGGACGTCCTGTGCAATATATAAGTCGCACACTCACTAAGGCGCAACATAACTATACCGTCACAGAAAAGGAATTACTTGCCGTACAATGGGCGCAACGGAAGTTAAGATATCGGCGGACACATAGACGTCTCTACCGACCACAGAGCACTAGTGCATTGGAGATCACTGTGTATTGAGAAGAAACGTGTACACCGAGCCATTAAAGAGCTGGAGGAATACGATGTATCAATTCATCATAAAGCCGGGATCGAGAATGCGGCAGCCGATGCGCTCAGCAGAATTTCCGCTGTGCGGGTATCACTACTTATATAAATCCACTGTAGTGAGAAGAAAAGAGTAAGATACTTTTACAGAATAACCCACCACTCACTCCAACGTTGCGATTGCAGAATGAAGATATAGACATAGTCGACAGGTTTTCATATCTTGGGAGCTCTATCAATAACGTAGGTAATATGTGCGACGAGGTGAGAATACGGATCGCGAAAGCTAGAGTATCTTTCTCGAACCTTCGTCATTTATGCAGAAACGCAAATATTTCATTTTGCCTTAAAGGTCGTGTTTGCAATGCATATGTACGCGTAGTCTTACTATACACTAGTGAAACTTGGCCTCTTAGAGTTGATGATTTGAGACGCTTACAGGCATTCGATCATCGTTATTTAAGAAGTATAGCGCATCATAGTTCTTGGTTAGAAACCCTTAGCGATAGGACATCGAGTCGTGCTCAGTGGCGATCTTGTCGCAGATCTCTCTCTCTCTCTCTCTCTCTCTCAAGAACTATGATGCGCTATACTTCTTAAATAAGGATGCTCGAATGCCAGTAAGCGTCTCAAATCATCAATTCTAAGTGGCCAAGTTTCACCAGTGTATAGTAAGACTACGCGTACATATGCATTGCAAACACGATCTTTAAGGCAAAATGAAATATTTGCGTTTCTGCATAAATGACAAAGGTTCGAGAAAGATACTATAGCTTTCGCGATCCGTATTCTCACCTCGTCGCACATATTAACTACGTTGTTGATAGAGCTCCCAAGATATGAAAACCTGTCGACTATGTCTATATCTTCATTCTGCAATCGCAACGTTGGAGTGAGTGGTGGTTATTCTGTAAAAGTATCTTACTCGTTTCTTCTCACTACAGTGGATTTTTATAAGTAGTGAAACCCGCACAGCGGAAATTCTGCTGAGCGCCTAACATAAATGCTCCACTTGTTCGTCGTGCTTGTTTGAGGTGGCATATGCTAAGCAGGAAAGTTAGCCGTAATGGATTTTGGAAAATCAAGACAATAAGTTGTCTGGGATGATTAATTATTTCCAAATAATGGTATCGCGGTCTCGTTTAAACTCTTCCCATGAAATGCCCAGATATTTATCTCTCTTTGGCATAGAAGGTAACTGGCGGTAGTCTAGTTTAAGTAGGATATCTCGACTACGGATGGGGGCAACATCTTTGTCGGAGAGGACGCAGACTATTTTGTTGTTTCCTCGGGTCGGAAAATGCAAAAGTCGATTCATGAAGTTTTCAGAACAACGGATGGTTCCATGATGATAATCTGTACCGGTTAGCAAGAGCAAGATTAAGATCACAATGGGACAGCTGAAAATGCCATAAAATGATTGATTTTATATGTGAGTAACATATATATATTAACATGGAGGATAATCTTAAAATATAGAACACTGATAACTTTGTCTAAGAAGTCACAGGTATGATACTGATAGACATAAAGTAAAGATAAATCGATTAAATCCCATTTAATATATCGATCAGACTCAACTAGACACACCAAAACCGATACGAATTTGGTATCTTCGGGGCTCAAACTTAACCTTGATAAAGCTCACTCCGAAGCAGACGTGCCCAGGTTCTAGTCTTGTCCGCGGCAAATTCTCGCCAGTACATGATGAGTTCCCAATAAGGACGAAACCGGTCTACTGCATAAATTGTCTCTTCTACACTACACAATTCTTAGTTTATACTGATATATGTAAGTAATTAATGGACCAGGTGTTTATATCGAGACCGCAACCTTGATTATAATAATTGTTATCACCACCCGCGCAACCAATTTTCGTTTAATGATATCCAATATCCTTACTACAAAATACCTTTTTTGCAAGTCCAAGTATTTCCAACACACTATCCGCGGAAATAAGAGAACTACTACACGATTATTTTACGAAGGTGGTTAATCTTCATTTCTTAAAAAAATTCCTGAGACAACACGGACTGAAAGCGCAACTTGTTCGTCTCAAAAACGTAATAAACCTGGTCGTTATTCGTTACACTAATTGATCCAAACCCGGCACTAATGACGATCGAAATTTATTCAGCATCTTCTCGGCGTCACTCACTTGATAGTCTTGTCTAACGGAAATTTCTATTTCAGCTTCAACGAATTCTCATTTGACTATGTTATATTCCATTCTATTCTATTCTATATGCTGCTATAAGCTGAAGTTCGCAATTCTACTGAGAATCATTTTTCATGAATCCATTCTATTCGATTTTATCCAAGTCAAAGATAACTTTTGGTTCCGCATCTACGTAAAGCTCTGCTATGACCTGCAAGCGATATCTTTCTTACCTATCGTATACCAGTCCGCAGCGCTATATTTAATGTTAAACCATTGTTAGTCACTGCTTTACTCAAATAAAAATGTATTATTATTTTTATTTTGCAATACCATATCTCAGAATGAAATATTTTTTCCTGAACATAGATCTTCGTTTTTCCAGAACCAGTGCACATTATCATGTCTCGGTTTAACCTTATGAAAAATAAATATAAGCGAAGTTCCATTTGACTAGACAAGATCAATTGGAGATAGTCCGTGAAGTATCAGATCTTCAAGGTGAATGTGAGATCGAAAACGAAGATGAAGATGAAAAGATGGCGGCCCGGAGGTAGACGTCGACCGTTGGAGTCCATTGTCGTGACGAATGAATTGATGGAGTCGGCAGGATTGAGGCGAGCGAGTCTTGCAAGGATCGCAGGCATCTGTAGAACGTGATCGAGATTAAAATAAGACCAGGGAGAGTCGAAGTCCGAAGCGAACCGTTGGTGGATCGGTAGGGCTGTTGGGTTTCCGGTCCTCCGCTGAAACAAGAAAGAAAGAAAAGAGTTGGATGAGCAAAACGTAGTAGAGTATCCGCAACGTGGATATAATGGGGTTAGGAATGGGCTGAGAGGTGGTATTAGTGAATCTAGAAGAAAAGAATAAGACAAGAGAGGTAGAGTGGAAGATGGCTGCCTGATGGATTTAACCCTACGAAGTTAGTTAAGAAGATAGCCTGGGGTGAAGTAAATGTTATGGATTGAGAAGGAACCAGTTTCGTTTCCAATCGGTCGTATCACAAAGAAATTTGTTGAAGAAGTACTGATGGGCTGCCTTTTTGAATTCGTGCTGGGGTAGGAGTTTTATGTCTGTGGGGAGAGCGTTGAAGACATTAGTGGCTTTGGAGAAGAGATAGATTTTTTTAAATATGGTGGGGGTATGGTAGGCTTGGATAGAAGAGTTACTAGAACGTGTGGCGTAGTGGTGACTTGGGTGGGCAAAGTTGGAGAGTGGTAAGGAAGTTGAGATCTTATGGATAAAAGAAATGACTCGAAGGTGACGTGTGAACCAAAGCGGAAGAAGGTTAGCTAGAAGTAGGCGTTCCCTGTAGTTTTGGCAGTTCGGGAAGACTCGCTTAAGAAATCTGGAGGATACCTGTTCAATGGTGTACGAGGAGGCGTGGGTGAGAGGACAGTAGAATTCGCTGGCGTAGGAAATGAGGGGCAGAACGTAGACCTTGAATAATGTGAGTTGGAGAGTGGGATTGTTAGTCTTAAAACAGATCAGACGGGCCCATTTGAAGAGTTTGGAAGTAGTGTGTGTAAGGTGTGGGGAGAAGTCTAGGGATTTTGAGAATTGAATGCCGAGATGTTTGGCCGAATCTATTATTTCTATGTCGAGGGGGTAGTTGGCAGCCGGGATAGAGCAGAATGGATCAGACGAGAGTCTCATTAAGCGAGTTTTGGTGGGATTTAGTTTGAGTCCGATTCCGCTGAGCTGCAAGTGGAGCGAGGATAGGAGCTCCGATATAAGGGATGAGGAAGGGTTGGAAGTTGTGGGGTTGCTGAATACGATGACCATATCATCCGCATATTTGAACAGCTTGAAAAGAGTGTCTTCAACCTGTATGTGTGCGAGTGTAAGGTTGAAGAGAATGGGACCAAGTACAGAGCCCTGGGGAACACCGGATCGGACATGGGTTGGCCTCGAGAGACTACTGCCAACTTTTACTCTTGCATATCGATTCCGAAGATAATAGCTGATAAGATTGAGAACATTGCCGCATATACCGCTTCTCATTAAGGCAGATTCAATTGCTGAAAATGACAGCGAGTCAAAAGCCTTGGATATATCTAGGAAGAGGAGAGTGCACTGAAGCCCTTTAGAGAAAGAAGAGTAGCAATGATCGAGAATACTAACTAAGTTGGTGGAAGATGAGCGGCCGTTCAAGAATCCATGTTGATCATCAAGGAGGTAGAAGTTTTCATGAGACTTAATGAAAGGGTAGATTAGGTTGTATAGGATCCTGTCGAAGATTTTGGTGAAAGAAGGTACGATAGTAATGGGGCGGAGATCTTTAAATGATGAGATCGAGGAAGAGCCGTTTTTGGGGATGGGAGAGATCGTCGAGCAAAGCCAGTCCGAGGGAAGATAGATGGTTTCGACACAATGATTAATAACATCTGCAAGTAGAGAGAAGACGTTCCAGCCAAGCAGCGCAATCATGCTGACTGAAACACCGTATTGATCAAATTGGTGTTTAGATTTAATGTCTTTAACTGCTTGGGCGACTTTTTCGATTTCTGATCCTCTCTCATAGTTTGACATTTGATTAACTCTAACACACAGGTACTGGAATTCTTTGCATTTCATTTTCCCTAGGTCCAGTGCACATTATCACTCCCCTTGGCCTCCGTCACCTTTGTCCAACACACGGGGGTAAATTTCATTTGTACTTTTGCAATAATGGGCAGCGTTTTACTGAAATGTTTGTAATCTCATTAATATTTTACTAACAATGTTTCATTACCCGATTTAATCTGAGATTATCTGAAACGTAATTTTTTTTAAATTTAGTTGTCACAAAGCCTTTTGATCCGATACCTGAACTGATCAAGAACCAAGTCACACGCTCTAGCAACTCTTCAATCAAATCCAACTATACTGCCAATATTTTTAAACAAATCTCTCTTTTCCAAAGCCACTAGTGCTTTCAACGCTCTTGCCACGGAAAAAAGCACGAAACCCAGCACGAATTTAAAAAGGCGATCCACAAGTACTTCTATAACAAATTTCTATGCGAGACGACCGATTAGACGCGCAATTGGTTTCTTCTTTCATCCCATGCTATTCTCTTGTTACTAGTTTTGGGAGAGTGAAGTCCCTTCTGGCTGGCCTCTAATTTCCAATTTTCCCCTCTGACTTGAAATTTCACACTCTTGACTCTCGGATACAATTTCTATTCTCATTTTTCATTTTGTCGCATCCAAATAGAGAATACTTTACCGCGTTTTGCTCAGTATTTTTTTACCTTTTTGTTTCAGCGAACGACCGGATACTCGAAAAGTCTATTGGACCACCCGACAGTTTACATCGGACATTGATTTCCCCTCGCCTACCATCAGTAAAAACCTCGATCAACGGAAGCCAGTGGAACCTACACGAGACAAGCTTCAATCTAGTCGACTTCATCCTAGTCAATACTACCCTACAGAAATTCAATATCCACGACAAAGAACTCCATCGGTCGACATCTGCTACCGGTCCGCCATCACTTTCGAACTCATACTCAAATTCGTCTCCCGACACCAAGCCAACTCCGCATTGATGCTGTGACTCTTCATTGATTGTACTACAGTTGATCCTGTCTAGACAAATGGAATCTCTTTTCTCCACCAGATTGAATTAACATGAAAATGATGAAAGCACTTCTCTTCCTCAACTCCTCCCTCCCCTGTGGTTAACTACATTGCTAGTCAAAATTTAATTCATCTCCGCATATCCTCCCTTTGATTTGTTATTTCAATGGTTAGGCCTGCTGGCCTTTGTCGCCAAATAAATGTATTATTATTAAAAGTAGGATTAGGTGCAAACCTCAGTGAGGCTGCTATTGCCTGGTGAGCTTGCCAAGCATGCGGTGTCGGAGGGCACAAAGGCCGTCACGAAGTACACTGGTACTAAGTGAGCACGCATAAACCCATGCTTGCAGAGAACGATCCCAGGCCCTCTTCAGGGCCATTAGCTTTGACTACGTGTAAACTTATTTGCAAATTACCGTGGCGGTATGCAGGATATGCCTGTATTGACAAATTTTAGGTTGGATCGGGGGCGCGTAGTTTGAGACTCGACGATGGGACATCATAAACCAATTGCTAGTTGAAAGCTGTGCTTAGGTGACTAGATCATAAAGAGACGAACGTGGGGGATTAAATTTGCTGAAGTACGCAGGATAGGTTCTCTTTCGCGGTTGATGGCGAGAACAATACAGTAATGATCCTGCGTAATTAACTTTCTCACATGGCCTTGAGAATGAGCGTGTCATACCTCAATGTTGCTCAAAGGACACCTATAAACATAATACCCCAAGATGTGTTTCACCCTCTGAATAAGCTTTATAATAACATACGTTTCGAGAACAAGCCAGACCATTGAATAACAAACCAAGGGTAGAGTAAGTGGAGTCGACTAGCAACAGTGCAGGAAGGAGTTGAGGGAGTCTTGTTTTCATCAACTTCATGATAGTTCAATCTGGTGATTAAAGACTGGATTTGTGATGCAATTTCGCGAATAAAGCAGACAACTTACTGCTAACTGAGATTGCATCTTGCACCAATGCTGAAAGGGCACAAATAAACTGGATACCCACTAAGAGCCTGACTGACAGACTGTTTAATAAATTTAATTTGTGATGCAATTTCGCGAATGCAGCAGAGAATTTACTGTCTTATAATAATTTTTTTCTGATTTAGATGGGATTGCGTCTTACACCAATGCTGATGGCATCGTGCTCAAAGGGCACGAATAAACTGGATACCCACTAGGTAGGTAAGAGTCTGACTGGTAGTTCGCATACCTACCTGACTGACAAACTGGTTAAAAATTTAATAATAATACATCCAGGTCCACCGGTGAAGAAAACACTCATTGCTGTGTCTCGTCTATCAGTAAATCAGGATTTTGTTTTTAATATGCGTGATGGCTCCATAGCTATCAAAAGACATGGCGTCGACATTGTCTTTAAAGTTCATTAAAACCATTAGAATATCAAATCACAGGTGGTGGTGACTGGCGAAGTATTTAACAGTAGGGGAGGGAGGAGTTGAGAAAGAGACGTTTTCATCAACTTCGTGATAGTTCAATCTGATGAAAAACAGATTCCAATTGGCTAGACAGGATCAATTGGATTTCAGACCGTGAAGTGTCCCAGCATCAATGCGGGGTGTGTGAGATCGAAACTGATGATGGATCGGAAGCAGACGTCGACCGACGAAGTTCTTTCTCGTGGATATTGTGTTTCTGAAGTGTAGTACTGACCAGGATGGTATCTACTAGGTTGAAGCCAGTATTTTGTGCAGGGTTCTATGGCATGCGTTGAATGAGGTTATGACTGATGGTAAACGAGAGTGAAGCGATGTTTGATGCAAAGAGTCGGGTGGTCTAGCTGGTCTTTCGCTGACAGAAAGGAAAAGGATTGGTTGAGCAAAACGTGGTAAAGTATCCACTATATGGATATGATAGAATGAAAAATGAGAATAGAAGTAACAGGGAGTCAAGAGTGAGAGATTTAAAACCAGAGGGAAAAAGGGAAATTAGATGTTAGCCCTCCGAAACCAGGAAGGAGAATAGCCTGGAGGTGAAAGAAATGTTATGAATTAAGAAGGAACCAATTTCGCTTCCAATCGGTCGTTTCACAAATAGATTTGTTTAAAGAAGTAATTGTGGGCCGCCTTTTTAAATTCGTGCTGGGGAAGAGCTTCATTTCCATGGGAGGAGCGTTGAAGACACTAGTGGCTATGGAAACGAGATATATTTTGTTAAATATATTGGGGCTATGGTTAGATTGGATTCAAGAGTTGCTAGAACGTGTAGCGTAGTGGTGACTTGGGTGAGCAAAGTTGGACAGTGGTAGGCAAGTTGTGATCTTATGAACTAAACAAATGACTAAGGTGACGGGTAAACCAAAAGCGGTAGAAGGTTTGCCAGGAGTAGCTTTTACCGATAATTTTGGCTGTGGGGGAGACTCGCTTTAGGAATGTGGAGGAGATATGTTTGATGGCGTACCAGGAGGCGAGAGTAAGAGGACAGCATATAATTTATTAGGGGAATTGAATTTTTTAAAATTAAAATTATTCTAAAACGTGATCTTATTAATTATCCTTTGTATAATGAATACATTTTAGTTATAATAATTATGCGAGACTAGTGTAAATTTTTTTAAATGTTAATTTTAAGCGTATATGACAGTTGTTCTGCGTATTGTTGTATTGTATTATTTTAATAATAATAAATTTATTTGGCAACAAACAATTGAAATGATGAGGTACAAATCAAAAGTTGGATATGTAGAGTTGTTTGAAATTGCCACTAGAAAAGTATGTAACCACAGGCGAGGAGGGAGTTGAGAAAGAGAAGTCCTTTCATCAACTTCGTAATAGATCGTTCTGATGGAATGGAGATTCCATTGGACTAGGAAGGATCGACTAGATAGAAGAGTCTGTACGCCAGTGTTGCGTGCAGGGATCATTGACTTCAGTTGAGCGAGGTTGCGGCTGATGGAAAGCGTGGAAGAACTAGCGTCCGATGAATGTTAGAAGGTCTAGTAGTCTTTTTGAGTTTCCGATTGTTTGCTGAAACAAAAAGAAGAGATTTATTAGAGCAGATTGCGACATAGCAATAAATATTTGAATGCGGTAGAATGAAAACGAGAATAGAAATGGTATTGGTGAGTCCTTATTAGAGTTTGAGAGTCAGAGGCGAATGGTTGAAAGGGGGGTTAGCCAGAAGAGACTTCACGCTCCTAAACTGGATAATAGCCTATGGATAGAAAGAAGTGTTATGGGTTAAGGAGGAACCAGTTTCGCTTCCATTCAGATGTCTCGCCTAAGAATTTGTTAAAGAAGTGATTGTGACCCGCCTTTCTAAATTCGTGATGGGGTAGGAGCTTTATTTCCGCGGGATGAGCGTTGAATACACTTGTGGTTTTGGAAAAGAGATATTTTATTAAACATAATGGGAGAGTGGTTGGATTTGATTGAAGAATTGCTATGGTGTGTAGCATAGTGGTGACTTGGGTGAGCAAAGTCTGATAGTGATAGGCTGGCTGTGATCTTATGAACGAAAGAAATGACTCGTAAGTGACGGGTAAACCATAGCGGAGAAAGATTATCCAGGAGTAGGCGTTCCCGCTAATTCTGGCTGTGAGAGAATACTCGCTTAAAAATCTGGAAGAAATCTGTTCAATGGCGTAAGAGGTGGCTAGAGTGAGAGGGCAATAAATTTCGCTAGTGTATGATAAGAGGGGTAGAACATAGACCTTAAACAATGTGAGTTAGATTGTTAGTCTTGAAGCAGATTAAACGGGCCCACTTGAAGAGTTTGAAGGTAGTATGTTGAAGATGTGGGGAAAACTCAAGCGATTTAAAAATATAGATACCAAGGTTCTTGGCCGAGTCAATTAATTCAAAATCATGGGGACAACTTGTACCTGGGAGAAAACAGAATAGGTCAGAGATAAGTTTCATTAAACGAGTCTTATCGGGTCTTAATTAGAGACCGATTATCATAGGCTGCGAGTGTAACGAAGAAAACAGCTGAATGATAAGAGGTGGGGAGGGGTACGATGCTGTGGGGTTGCTGAACACAATTACGATGTCATCTGCAGATTTGTACAGCTTGAATAGGTTGTCCTCAACCTGCACTTGAGCGCGTGTTAGGTTGAATTGAATAGGACCAAATACAGAGCCCTGGGGAACTTCAGATCAGATGAGGGCTGACCTCGGGTCACTATTTCCGACTTTTACAGTCGCGCATCGGTTTCGTAGATAGTAACTGATAAGATTGTGGGTGTTGCCGCAAATACCGCTAGAATTGCGTGCAAGGTTGTCGCGTGATTTAAACGGCTTTCAATTTGTTCATCGCGTGAATGTGTTGAATAGAGGTGGCGGAAGTAATTTGGGAGGATTAGGTGTTAAGGACATTGGAAAAACCCGAGAAGGGGTTGTCTGGGAGAATAAGATCTCTCCAATTAACGGCGTCACAGAGTCAACTAAACTCTTCCCAATTGGTGAATCACCTAAAAGTCTGAATGCTCTCTTTAGGGATGGAGGATAAAAGAGGAATAAGATGAGATACCCGACAGTGGTCGAGAATAGGGATGATCTCCCGAGACTGAACATAGGTCACGTCTTTGTTAGAGAGGACATAATCAAGGTGGTTTTTCCCTCGTGTAGGGAAGTGCACAAATTGACTTAGAAGGTTGTCCACAAAGAGCCGAATCAGCGAGTGAGTTTCCGTAGTTATATTATGCCAGTTGGCCAGTGGAAGGTAAAGGTCGCCCATAACGATGTATTGATGGGAGTGTTGAGAAAAGAAAGTGGTCATTAGTTGAGTCTCACGGATGTCGTCTATTATTGAGATATTTGGGGGCTTGTATACACCGCAAACGGATAAGCTTTGGTCTAGAATCAACAGCTGAATCGAAAAGAATTCTAATCCTAGTGAGTTCGATGTAGACAAACGTTTGGGCATGAGAGATGAACGGACAAAGGCAGCCAGACCACTCCCAAGAACAGCCATTCTGGCACTTCGAAGGAAAGTATAGACATTGATGAGAAAAAGATCATCGCAATGAACGGAAGAGGACAGCCACGTTTTAACAAGAAAGCACATGTCTTGCTCGTTAGAGGATAAAAATGCTCGCAGTTGTTTGATTTTTGGCGAAAGCGATCTACAATTGATAATAATTGCTGAAAGAGATCCGTTAGACCGGGGAGGAAAAGCGGGCAGGTGCTTTATGCTGGCGGCCAGAGCGCGACTTCGGGCTGATAAGGGTAATTGACCGCTTGTTGGCGAGAATGGAGTGGCCATCATCGATCTGGAATTTCATTAGTCTCGCTTTTATCTGGCGGGTGAGGTAATTGGCGGATTTGTGATCAGGACGGAGGCGTTATCTGGGGTCGAGGGGTTTCTTGGGAGCAGTGATATGGGGGTGGGAGGGGGCAAGATCTAAACGGGGAGCAGAGTCACGAGTGTCATG
>JAQBSW010012349.1:0-17050 GCA_029291075.1 Eudiplozoon nipponicum | reverse complement strand
TTTAAATACTGACAACAAATTAATGCCCACGAAGCTGGAATTTGGGTATAAAATATAAATGCGTTGTATCAAGATGACGAGTAACTTCATTATTGGCCACTTATCAGGTACCTGCCAGAATTGTTGTGACCAGCGCTCTAAATAATTTACATTTTATTCAGGATTTCACCCAACCGTTTTACTACGCACTACTGATAATTTTTTTTGAATATAAACTCTTTTTGGTTACTCATATTAGCTGGTCGTTTATTGCGTTTACTCTGATTATTTCATCCAGCCAGGTCTTAATAACCCCTAACCCTCCACCTAAATTTGTTATTTTTGTGATTACATTATCACATGAATTCATTTTTGCTAGACCTACACGCTTAACTCTCAATAAATTATATGTAGGTGTTTTCTCAAATAAATCTCGTCCCCTTGGTAAAACAAATTACATGCATTTATCATTTCATACTCCCTTCTGCAACTTCCACCATTTTCCTGACTTTGCTTCAACTTAATTCATCCACTTTTGCGAGGAATTTCGCATGTATTCTTACTGTACATAAATGTGGTCATTGGAGTATCATCGGTCTCAAACGTGGCCACTGAAGCAATAATGACATGCTTTTCACGTCTTTTCGTCTGGTGGAGCCTATTTCGCATCGCTTCAAAGTACTATCAAACCATTTTCAACGAGTCATTATAGAAGAAACCACGCGATTTGAGAATTTGATGTTGAATTACCACATATTGTCGGTCTACTTTAATTATGCAGACGAAGACCAACCAATTTAGACAATAGAAAGTCAATAGTTAGGATTACATCTCAACAGAAAAAATTTCGAACCCTAGAATAACTGCCGAACTTTACAAACCACTAAACGTTATGCAAATATTTTATAATCAAATCAATTAGCATCTAAGATTAAATGTGCGAAACTTAAACATATTATTGACAACTGGTCTATACAAAAATTTAAGAATTTATAAGTGGTATTTTTTTTTAAAAATTTAAAAAAATATTCGAATTCTTAACGTGCTTTGTCCATATTTTATTGCTAGCAATATAGTCATTAATTTAAATTTTTTTAAAAACTATTGCAAAACCGATCATTATTTTAAAATGAAAAGAGAGTGTCAAAATATGTGTCGTTTTGCTTATTATAAACCAAAGTAAATCAAGTGTGCAAAAAGAGCCTCTGTTTAAAATAACGTCAGTTTGTCGTCGTAATCTAATGATGATCATGGAAGGTCGAAACGCGTCAGTGCCTTGCGACTGGCGGTAGTTGTGTTATATTGTTCGCCAACTGATTAAATAAAACGGGATTGGTGTTTACTTCAAATAGACAATTGACAAAATAATAACTTTTAATTCAGAAACGGCGCACGTACACCGATCACGTTTTAGAACGTTATTATCACAAGAAAATCATATTAACCAAATACTACACACAAATCAGTTTTGCGTCAGCTGCACATAATATCGTACCAGAATGATTGCAGATAAGAACGAGACGAAGGTAGGTTTCTACAATATTAATCAAAGTAGAAATGCAAAAGATGGCCAAACTATACACAAAGCATCAAATTATACAATTGAAAAATACTTTATTGCGCGAGTGATGCCAACATTTATTAAATAAAGTTTTGCGAGCTTGAAGTAAATACCCATCCCATTGCACCTAACCAGTCGTCGAATAACATAACATAACTACAGTCTATCACACGTAATGACGTGTTTCGAGCTTCCATGATCATTAACGGAGTACGACGTTAAACTGTCTAGCAAGGATCAAACCTCAATGCATATATAAGGGAAGCAAAATTTGATTAATGATCGTTTAATTGTATTATTTACATATATGAAGCGAAAGCTGTAGAAAGTTAATGTTCGTGACTTCATGGAAATTGTGCAGCCGAAATTTCCAATCAAGTAAAATGTATGCGAGACAATTAGAGGTTAGAAGTACATATCTAATTTTTCTTTCCATATATATGCATTGCGCTTTGATCTTTGCTAGTCAGTTTGCTGTCGTATTCTGGTGAAAATCAATGATGTTCGAAACACTTCATTACGTGTGACTGACGGTAGTTCTGCTATCTTGTTCGTCGACTGGTTAAATACAATAGGATTGGTGTTTTCTTCAAGTGCACAAACCTGAGTTAAAGAATCAAATTCTATAAGCGTAATGCATTTGATACGCAATTCACTCGTTACATTTATTATCTGTCTTCGGTATCGCCTCGCTGACAACACACGACGTTTCACTAGAACAGCATGCCGTCAGTTATCTGAGTCACACTATTCTTTCTGCTGCGCTTCCGTAAGTCATGATCGCCTAATTAATTAAACGCATCCATACGGTTTTCAGCTATTTTTTGTCATCGCACATATTGTCATCATCACTTACCTTTACCTCAATATAGCGTTTCTACATCCTGATTCTGTTAATCTACTTATTGGCATCCATCTGATCTGCGATCACTAAGATGACAATATTGCAAACATGGCAAGGCTTTAAAAATTTTCGGAGGCCGCGTCAGCTCTTTCATTCTTGTTATTTACGGCATTTATTTGTGAAAAATTGTAATGGCCCTCGAAATGGCAACTAAAAAGTTATACTGATTACTTGTCCGGTTTATTTTTAAAGTTGCACAGCACTCCTAACGGAGCGTTTTATTTGGCAACCTAACCAGAAAAGCAGTTACAATTTTTGCGTGGGACTAACAGGTAAATATTTAAAATCAATATTTTTCCTTTCGTGTGATGCATTTGTATATTGGAGCAGACGGATATTTGATTGTTAATTGTGATTTTTTCTAACACTACACCATGGATTCTTAATTCGCCATATTCTGTTTGGATTTCACGCTAATAGCAACAATTTAACAACCGTAGTTTATGATTAAAATTTAAAAAATTTATTAAAAATTCTACGCTGAACTTTTGACCACCTAATTTCTAATGCTACACTTCCATGGGCTTGCTATAAAATACTATGTCCTATTCAATATCTATGCCAAGTTTAATCAACGTTTTGAATTTTCTGTAAACACTACATCTCTGCAACAATCTTTTTTCTCTTCGAAAGCATAATTTTAACCACTTCAAGCTCGCAAACATGATTTGATAAACTGGAAGCCATTTTTGCAAAAATGTGCGTACGCTAATTTATGAATAAATTCAACTGTGCGCATTGACTGATCCAACATGGAACTAGGTATTGCGCAGACGTATTTATAAGTATTTCGCAATCGATGATTTCTGTACTAAATCACCTGCATTGTGGGAGAACTATCTCCAAGAAAAAGAGGATTTTTAAATTTAGTGTATATAAATTTATATTATAAATTATATTAGATGTAAGGAATAAGAAACTTGAGAAAAATTTCATTCAATTATCTAAATAATAATTTTTAAAAACACTTAGGTATTGTGGATTTCTGGAGGTATACATTTAATATCAGTTTCCGGCATTAAACGTTGAGTGTTCATAAAAGATTGATGTCCGACACTCCTACACCTCTTAGCTAAAGTTGATTATTACTTTCTCCGTTGGTGGCTCTTCATTTAGAGAAATAAAATTTTAGTTAAATTCGTGATTGAGATTAATTTTGACATTTTAAAGATTTCTTTAAATTTTTTTACATTAACTATTTAAATAATCAGAATGGTTGTTAGCAGATTGAAATATGGCAAGCAAAGTGCACCGTCTATTGGTCCAGAAGGCAAATTTCCAGCGGATATTAAGGAAACCGTTTCTTGCGTTATTTCAGAGCCAGAGCCGAAGCAAGCTTAATGCCATTTATGAAAGGCATTAAACAACTGCTATATTATTTCGACTGCATACTATTTGCGTGGTAAACACCCAAATTAAATACCGTGTAAAATTATCATTACACATAACAGCTAACATTCTCCTTTTTTAAATCATAATATGCCTTACCCATTGATCATTGTCTTTTGTTTTCGTTCAATACATGAAACTGAGGGTAATTTGGCATTTGCGTATGTCTGATTGAAAAATGACAATGGAGATTAAATTAATAACACAAGCTTCAATTAAATAGAAAATTTTTATCATCACCTGCACAACGAAATATGATTGAATTGATCTAATCCTATTCTTAATAATCCCAATCGCCTTTGGGCATTGGACAGAGCTTTTTAGGCGGAAGTCCATTTTATATTCGTACGGTACGTTTGTTATGACTAATTTCCTAGTTCACTTCAGTTTTATATGTCCAGGCTTTACAATTGATTAATTGGACGTGAATTAGTCCATTTTAAAGCTTAAAATTAACTTATTTGCGGCTTTCATGCGAGTTTTTGCATCTAGTCGTGTGTTAGCTTGTGAGTGTCTTTTGGCGTGCATCCGTGCGCGGTATAACTGAATGATGCTCATTGTTTTGTTACTGTTTAATCGATAGACTGGTATTTGACTAGACCATCGCATTCATACATGTGTTATATTAAAATTTCGTTTGCTTTCACTCACCGATCATGAACTCTTTTGTCAAATTGTTAACGTCAACGCGCAAAAATGTAGCGGCCGATATTCGAGTCGAGTCCAATTCTTGCAAGACTTCTACAGAATGGGAGAGAATGCTAAGGACTTGCGAAGTGTTTTCAACAATTCATGCTTTTTAGCGACCACCATTATATAACCAGTAAAGATGACCGTCTGTAGTGTGTTTATATCGCTTTCTTTTTATTTCGAGATGGAGATAAAATGGACACAATTCATCACGCACGTTAATCTAGTTTTCTAATTATGTGGTTCTCGATAAGCTTCGAATACTTGCATTGTCATAACAAATGTAATACCCATGACATCGTTCATTTAAATATATAATAGCTATGAATTATTTTTGCAAAACAAAAGGGAGCTAGCCAAATACGAAGCCTTATGGATAAACAAATTGCAGCCGGATTTATATAAGCAGAATAAGCACGTACAAGCATTGAACTTGAACTGGATGTGACGCACGCAATTTGATTGGTTTCTATTTTTCGCACTCTCTCTATGTTCACATATTTCTATCTTGCTTTGCTTTCCAATTTATATATAAAGATATGTTCATTAGTAGATATTTGAGAAGACAATGCGAAAGAAAATATTGCATAGAAATTTCTTGTTTTTGCACATAGGAAGGGTACAATGAATATATATATATATATATATATATATATATATATATATATTTATTCATCGACGGTTGTTCCAATTTATTACTTTGTAATGCTAACGTACTTTTCAACAGTTAAACTAAGGACTGCATTGGTGCTTAATGAAAAATGCTTCCCTTAATTCGAAGGAATGACAATGAAAACTTGCCTATGAAATCAACTTACATGTACCGATTTGGCAACCACATTGTTAGTACATTTTATAGGTTTAGTATATATATATATATAATGCGTAGGCTTTGAATTCGTTTTTTTGAAGATATTATATAAGGCTAGCTCCACTGATGTGGGTTTCCCATATTCCTCACCGAAATATATAGTGGGTTTAAGGTATACTAACGGAACCTACAGATGGGTCGCCAGTAATCAGGAAACGAATAAACACATGAGGTTATACCTCACTTCAAGCTGAATTTATTTTATCCTTCTGGAACTATTTAAAATAATTTGTTACTAGATGGGCAAAACTAATACACATTTGTACGTATATTAATTCTCCGAAACAAACAATGTCAAACTTCAAGCTCGCAAACCTGATTTATAGAATTGTTGCCACCACCCGCACAATCAATTATTGTTTAATTGTAATATTGTAAGTTGATTTTTGAGTTATTCTTATGAAGAAGTTATATGAAGTGAACTCCATTACTGCTTAAATACAGATTTGTATAAAAATTTGTACCGCATACCTGTCCTACATAGCTTGACCAACTATTCAGTGGGTATAAAACGCAGTACAGTTCCCATATTATTGAGTAGTCTGTAAGCACGAAACGCGTGTATGCATGGGATTATATATTTCGTTCATGATAAGTTTTATTTATCCTTCTTTTCCTATCTGAACAAACTTTTTTCTGGGATTGCAATAAGTAGTGAACAAATGGATTTAGTTAAGTTCTACGCAACAAAATATATAGAAATATGTAAATATATTTAAATTTTACATATTAACTTTTACTGTAATAATTTTTTAGCTTGTCAGTTGAGATAACCAAAATCAAATTTTTTAATGCTTACATAGATCTGATTGAAAATGATTCTCCTTAGTTTTTTATCTTCAATATATTTTATAGCATAAGTTATACAATTAAAAAATTATTGATCGCATGGGCGGTATCCAAAATTTTTTTGAATTAAGCTCGCAAATTACAAAACTCCTTTATATCTAATGCTAATGATTTAAATTGATGATTTTATTGTGAGAAGTGCACATATTAACTACGCAAAGAACGAAAAAATGTTCACCGATATAGCCCAGACCAATTATACAAAGCTCTTCCGTGGAACATTAGAATTACTGTTGATAGCAAACGAGTAATAAGCTTCATATAAATCTTTTTTTACACTTAAAATATACACAAACAAATTATTTATTTGAACACCCAAAGTGGAAAGTCATACACAAGTCGAAGATACATATTTATTATGATTTTAAATAGTCGTCATCGGAGCAAGACGGAAAATTGACTTACAAGACATAAAAAACACTGGTTATTTGTCACATGTTTTGAAATCTGGAATATGGCTCTAATATACAGAAACATCCTGTTTAGTGTACATGTATGTAATGTAATAATTTGCAATCTATGTGCAATATGTCGATGTCTAACTGAATAGCTCACAGAACTGTGTTAAAAGCTACAAAATATTTGTTTTCGCGATTTAATTTCTTCCTATGAAATTATGTGTTCAACCTGCCAGACAATTACGATATTCCGGAAACTACTTTATTTCGAAATCAAGCCTTAGATTTGAGTCGTCTGTTTTATATAGATTTCTGTTCAATCGCCATACACCAGCGTTTTGTCATATTTAAATATTGGGCAAAGCAGCTAGACTGAATAAAGTACGTTTTTTGACAATATTTGGGCTACGATGCTATTGATTCTTTTGTTTTCGTTGTTTGCCAAGTGAGTTTGCATACTGAATATTAGAATATTCGCAGGCCAAATCAATTTCCATGGAAAGTTAAAAAACCATAAATATAAAGTTGTTAGCTTTATTCTTTTTTAGAAATACTGAATACATTTTTACTAGCAAAGTGAATTGATATAGATAGTGCATTGTGTTAAACAGGATAGAAAATATAAAGCATCGTAGTAACTTCATTGTTGGATATTAGGTCATCATTTGCAATGTAAAAATATTAATTTGCATCATTTAACGCCAGTTAAGTTTAAAATCAGCGAATGCTCGCGTCTACAATGTGTTCAATATTATGATTAAAATTAGAAAATTTGGCGATTGAAATTCAATCTGTGTGTTATTTTGACAAATATACATTTTTAGACAGTTTAGTAGGATTAAACCTTTCAATTGACATTAAAATACCAGCGATACGTGTTATTAGGCAATAAATACACCAAAAAATTCTACTTTGGATGTAAATATGGTGACTGTATATCAAGACAGGTAATAGTTGTCAAAAAATAAATGAAGACGGTAAAAATTTGGCTGAAATAATCCAGTAATACAACACAGAATGAGCTTCTAAAGACGTTTTAAACAATTTAGAATATTATGGTTTTACCTACTTAATCCTTACTAAAGCTTGCAGCTCAACTCCAGTTTGTTTCAATTTTGGTAACCTTTGTGCCGGTGGTAATGCCTAGAGGCAATTGTTCAGGCGTAGTCTTCACGAGTAGCATGATTATACTTTTTGGGTTAATGGTTTGAATTTTGTTTCGGATTTCTAAATTGACAGTGAGTTTGATGAACAGGAAAATAATAAGGGCGCCATTTGTACTGAGTAATTAAACTTGATACCACAGGGAAGGTCACAAATGCAGAACTGAACAACTGAGGCCAGATTTTTCACAGACAGATAGGCTGCGTGCTTCAGCGAAGACAGAGTAAATTTAACTATACAGACAGGAAGAGAAATTCGCGTACATCGATAAAAGGCAGACTTCATGGATGGGTCTGCTAAATGGTAAATGAGATAAAATTTGTAGTTGACCTGAAATCGTTGAAAAATCCGTTATTACCTTATTAACACCACAGGCCATTTCAAGTGATAGGTCATATTTAGAAAGTGGACTTCGAACGATTATCGGAACAGTATGAGTGATCTATTAGGTAAAGTAATTTTTTACTGTCGTTTTTAGAAAATAATTCATTGTAATATCTGAAAATTATTTTTATGGAAACTCACATGCCAATATGTTATTTGGACTTGATATGCTGTTTTATCTAGTTAGTAGATTCTACACAGGTATTAAATCATGTTATGCCTTGCGGAGATTCATGCTCTGCGTCACTTAAGATTAGTTATAAATCAGCGAATCCATTGACAAATGTTGACAGCATTAAAAAGTTTAGGTAGCTTTTTTACATTAAAAAAACACCTAAGTCAGCTTTTTGACATCGTATGTTAATCACTTTTATATAAACAGTATGTATGGGTTGGAACTGTACACTTTGTTATCACGGAAGAGAGACAAACACAGAAAATATGTGAAGTTGCGTTTGTTGCGGTATAAAGAGTATGGTTTGATGTCAGCTTGATAGTTGACGTGACTCAATATGTGGCTAATCATATCAGAGCAACAGGTGTTTCAAAAGCGACCAATTTTGATAGAATAAGTTTTGTAAGCAGAAATATTCTTATTGTAAATATAACCGTAAAATAGTGAAACAATTGTTGGTGAACATTATCAGCCTAGCTTACTGCCAACAGTTACGATTATTTGTGGCTTAAAATTAGAAAAGTGTAGTTCAACTGGATAAGCTCTCGTTTCCTTATATATTGCGTGTTTCAATTCCATAGACTTTGAGCGACTCGAATCTAATTTATTGATCGAAGCCCGAGGCATTGATTGGAAATAACCCCCCCCCTACACACACACTATAGCTGTGGCCCAAATCAGTTTGTTCTTAGATCAAAGTACTCTGTCATGTGACTTTTTGGCGTTACTGATTTAGAAGCACAGAAATTCAACAGGATATTCGGTCTTACATATAGCGTCACCGACAGAGATTAACTCACCTTCCACATTCTAACTTGTCTAAGTTTTACCGATTACTAAGAATTTTGGGGTAATGTATTAATGAAATGAAGTTGCATTTAATCGCTTATTCTGCGACTGATTTACTAAAATAGGTGAGATTCATTTCTGACGAACACGTGGAAGCTTATTAAACAAAACGAGGATATTCATCTCATATATTTGTACGGTTAGAGAATGTTGATCAATTAGATATTGTAGCGAGATCACGCCACATCATTCAAGCGTACTAGTGCACTTGCTTATCAAAATGATGTAGTCAATAATTACTAATTGAATTCGAACTTTAGAAGATCACTGTCACTTTCATGTATAGAATGACTGTCCTCGCTTCTTTCTTCAGCATAGTTTTGGGATGTTTCATCTGATTCTGCATTGTTCGTGACGTACACAGACGAGATTATTGCTAACAATGAAGCTAGCATAACTAAAAGAGAACAAGTTATAATTGTCCAGTGTAACAGGTAATGATAGACATGTTTGTGTGAATTATTGTTTGAGTATATAATGAAGTAAAAAAAAGTTGAACAGGAGTACACCGCAGAGACTAGGCAAACGATAAAGCAGTTAAACTGATGGCGAGTCGTGACACCCGAAGTTATACTTATGCATCCGAGAACCGTTGTGAGAAATCCAAAAAAACCACCGTGTTCAAAGTAGGTTATATTCTTCGCTATGATATGCGACTGAATTATTTCCAACGATTGAATTGTATTTGAGGGTGCTTTAACAATTTGACACTGTTTACATTCTTCGTCCATTTTAAATGTGCCATTGCTCAAAGTTTCTTTTGATGTGTTGGTAAACGTTTCCAAGTCAACCGTCGGCAAAGTCGAATAATTGTTACGGCATTTTAAGGTGAATATCGTTATTCTGTTAGGCACCAATGCGTGCGCTGAATAAATAGCCCCAAAAAACAACAATAAACCTAATATAACTAATATAATGCCAAAGGAAATTAACATCCATGCAAAAATATGTTTCTTTAGCACACAGGAATAATCCACACGTTGAAAAGCGTCAGAGAATAAATCGAGCTGAGGGCAGCTTTGACAGCGCGCCCCAGAGATGTTCCTACCTGTCGGACAACAACGAGGCATAACTGGTAATATCTAGTTTGTATGACTTCAAAAACCGACGATAAAATACTACTTCACAAATACCAAATCATAAGCGACATGAACAGCCCAGTATAATGGACGTAATAGAAATTGTAATTTGTACATATAAACTTGTGTCCGTTTAGCGCTGAATCAGCGAAACACAAAAACATAAACAAATTAGCAATAAATAGTAGCAGTAAAATATGTACCATTAATGATTGAATCGACGTTCATCACTACGACTATATATATATATATATATATATATATATATATATATATATATATATATATATATATATGCATATATGCTTATTTACATATTTCTTCAAATATTGCTTGACATTGGTTACAATATATTGTATACAATTGCACAATTTAACGTTTCTACCGGAAGCACAATGAACAAATTATTATTACAAACATTCGCAGTACACAAAACAAAATTTGCTCCAAAATGCAATATTAAAATGATTTTTGTTTTGCTCTATTGTGCAGTAGGTTAAATAAAAGTTTAGCGGCGGATATTTCAAGCTTGTAAACTTGATTTAAATAACAGTTTTCATCTTCCTCGTAAGTTATGATTTGTTAATTCTATAATATATACACGTGCGGCGAAAGCTGCCAAGAGGTTAAGTTTACGACAGCAAAGAATTTTTAGAGCCGAGATATCAAGTGCAACACAATGTTTCCGAGTGAACATGGAAGGTCGGAATGCATGATTTTATTTGACGGACGGTAATTTTGTCATATTTTTTCGACTGGCTTGATAATATAGAAACGACGTCCATCTTAAGCTTGCAAACTCGACTTAAGATATTGCATTTTTTCACCAAAAATTGTCGTTTTTGGGTAACTTCATATGGTATCTACCGGTAGAAACAATAAACAGAATTTGAATTGTTCATCTTTTTGTCTGATAAATGTATCTGTTCTATCAATTGAATAGCTTATATTTTAATTTGAGTAAGCACGAAACGAATCTGCACGAGACTATACTTTCCGCTCACGTTGTCATTGGTTTTTCCTTCTGGTCATATATGACATAATTTGTTACGTGGTGCCCAACAACTAATACATAATTTCATATATATATATATATATATATATATATATATATATATATATATATTTTTATAATTAGGAAAACACAAATAACAAAGTAGATAAAGGCCATTTATTTCGTAAATACTAATCATCTCTTATACAATCATACATATTTATACATTTTTGGTTTTCAATTGATTATGCTAGTGGTAATAAATCTGACTCGTTTTTACTTCTGTTTCTTGTTTTGGCTAGTTGGTGAGTGTGTATGCGTTTGTGTTTGTGTTTGTGTGTATGCGTATGCGTGTTTGCATATAAAGGTCATTCTCGCAGTATTGCAAAGTGATGTCTGAGATCTGGTCATTATTGTTTTGATAGCTTGAGAATTAACCATTTGTGCGCATTGTTCACTGTTACATATACAAGTGCTATTTTTCCCAGTATAGTTGATCGTTTCACCTCGTTGCGCAAAGTTTTCACGTGGTAACAACGCCAGTGTTGATTGCAGTGTTAAACGCTTACATTGTTTGGAGACTTCTGTCATCGTATGCGCCTCTGTTACTTCCACTTCAGTTTGTTGCCAATCCGATTGTACGTTTTTTGATTCTAGTCGAGGGCCTGTTTGTTCTTGGCTGGATACTAGTAGATTGTTGTTGAATTTTGTTATTCTTGGCCAGTCGATAAGGATGTCATGTTGATGAAACTTTTGAATATTAAGGTCAGGTGCTTGTTGTTTTATGTAAAGTGCTTCGTAGATAAATAATAATTTTTCGGATTTTGCTTTATGTAGAATTGTGAAATTGGTCTAATTGACAGGGTGCCCCGTTGCCAATATATGATCGGAAATAGCTGATTTTCCTGACGGTGGCAAGCCTTTATTAATCAATTTTTGTGGCAAATGTTGCTGGATTCTGCTTATTAATTGCTTCTTCGTACGTCCGATATATGTGCTACGACACATACATGAGAATTTGTAGACTATGAATGATTTGGAGAGAATAGGCAATTGATATTTGGCATCCAACCTCATGATTCGCTGTGTACTAAATTTCATATTAACTTTAACACTGGGAAAGTTCTCCTTAGTTATTCTATTCAGCCGCCGTGCAATTATTGAGGCTGGTACGTCGCCTCTAAATGGTAAGTTTAGGAAAACCTGCTTGCCGGTATCCTCTCTAGTACGAATCTGCCGTGGTCAATTTTGCTGACTTACAATGCAGCACGATCCGATCGCAACCAGTCAAAAGAATTAACAAAACCACCGCGAGTCGTAGGTACTAACAAGTGGTTTCTAACTGTAGACTATGACGAAATGACCAAACAATTCATACAGTAATATGTACGCAAGTTAAGGGAAAACTTAAATGCAGCTCAAAAATGTCACAGAGAACTAACATACATATGCAATTTTGAAATAGGTGGTGCGTTTCCAGTAATTCATTAGTTCAAATAGGACCATATGGCTAAACCAAAGTCAGCATAAATACAAGGTTTAACTTAAAGTAAGCATGCCTTTCGTTTAAACGGGCAACTCGTCAGTAGGAGCAGGTTCAACGCCCTATAAAAATTATATGTTTGGTGAAGAAATGTGGGACAGGTGGACAGTACAGTCTTCTATACCAATGTGTATTCAAGCAGTAATGGAGTTAACTTCATGCAAATACTTAGACAATGTGAATTTCAAGCCAACTCACGAAATGTGATAGCTAACGTCGTTCCAGGTCTAAACATATGGAGTTGCGAGTTTCACTTCTCCATTTTGGTGAAATATTTCTTAAATCGAAAACATTTTTAAGTATGGGGTGTAGTATTGGCTCCTGCTGATGCAGCGGCAGTAGGCACGAAGTGTATGTTTTTATGAGATTATACTAATCGTTCATGCCGATTTTGGTAAATCATTGCTTTCTATTGCGGGCTGTACCGTTACTATGTGGTGTAATTTCGCCCCTGATGCAACATTCGTCCAACACAAACATTACATTCACTGCTTATAAGTGTAGCGTTTGCAGGATTAAATAAAGTCATATATATATATATATATATATATTTATATATATATATCTATATATATGCCTATATATGTATATAAACATATATATGTACATGCATAATAAAAATAATATAATATAATATTAATATAATATAATATTATATAATATAATATAATATAATATAATATAATATAATATAATATAATATAATATAATTTATATATAATATAATATAATATAATATAATATAATATAATATAATATAATATAATATAATATAATATAATATAATATAATATAATATAATATAATATAATATAATATAATATAATATAATATAATATAATATAATATAATATAATATAATATAATATAATATAATATAATATAATATAATATAATATAATATAATATAATATAATATAATATAATATAATATAATATAATATAATATAATATAATATAATATAATATATATATATAATATAATATAATATAATATAATATAATAATATATATTTCATTATATTATATTTTAATGTATTAAAGCAAAATGTCAAATGGATATACACGCTATATATATATATATATATATATATATATATATATATTCTGAGGTGTAAAGCTTATTATTATTTTGGTCAATTCAGGTCATTTGCAGGGACCACATCGCGTTTCCTCTTGAGATTTGTACCAGTACACTGCGCCATTCGTGCCACACCTGGCTCAATTTTTTCTATAATATTACACGTAATGTTATTTCTTAACTTTTCGTTGCAGTGGTGCCTATTCTCCGAGTTTTTAACTGGCTATCACTGATCTGTGATTATGCATCAGACATCATGCCGCCTGGATAAGTTTATCACTGAAAATTGCGTGAAGTTTGCGGCAGCGATATCACAGTAAATGAGTGCAAAACCGGGAAACAAATTAGATTTTGCTCCAGCCCCAGACCTGGAATCCCGGAAAATTACTTGTCATAAGCATAGAAGCGATTTAACTTATTTATTTCCTTAGTCTATATATATATCTATATATATATATATATATATATATATATATATATATATATATATATATATAACTGAAATTCATTATAGTTTATATTTTATCCACAATAAGTGCATGTTTATTTGTAAAGTAGAACAGGACTCCTAGAATAAATTCTCTAAGCAAAATCAGTCGATGCAAACTCCGCAAGATTAACGGAAAACCAAAAAATTCAAGAAAAACGACAGCCCCTGGATTTTCTTGGATGCAGTCTATGATATCATTGATCAATGCAGCGCAACATAAATAAGCAAATTTTATCCTCAACTACTTCAACCCCAACGAAATGTCACAAACAAAATATGCATTACCGTTTCTTTTGTGCTAGTAGATGAACCGAAGGAAAAAAATTCCAGTGAACAAAATAGCCTCGCTTTTTTCATGAACGTTCCGCTGATAAAACTGACTATCTTGTTTTGTCTGAATAAGAATTAATTTGCAATTTTCCTAAAGACATTAATGAACTAAGTGACCTTAGATTAGCATGAACAAATCTATGCAGTTTACAGCTGAACGTTCTACAGTGTAGTAATGCAAATCTGAACACAATCGTCAGCGAACGAGACAGGTAAACATAATTAACCATTGTATACCTTAGAAAAATGGTGGAGATCTTCCCTGCGTCAATCCAGACGTATCGGACAAAGCCAAATCAGGAAACAAGCGAATAAAATCCACCCAGAGATCAAATACTCTTGTAAACGCCCCGGCTTCAAGTAAATGCCGTACGACGTTACAAACTCGGTTAAGGTGCTCTGAATAGAGATTAGTTACTGATATGGGGGCCCTTAAGAGGGCCGGGTAATGCGTTCGCTTTGAGTCTTCAGCTTTGAAGATGTCCTAGAGCCTTGGGTGGACTCTGGTTGATTTGTTGCTCCCGTGGTTGAGCTGTGATCGTGTTGTGGATGGTGTCCTGCAGGTCCTGCACTCAATTGGCTCGTCTCTCCGGTATCCCGCAACAAGATGAGTAGATACTGACAGCCGACCGACAGAACGCACACGCGTGAAGCAGGTAGAAGGCAAATGCCACAACTGACTTGCATGGTAAATTACCGTGCTTAAATAGCATGCAATATGTGTACTTGCATACTATTGGTTAAACGTGGTTAGACGTGGTTAAACGGCAATTTGCTTTTTTTTCATTGGTGCAACGTAAATAAATTTGAATTTAATTTACGCAATATGTCGGCGATTGATTTGTGTCGTTACAACACTTTCCTCTCTGAAAAGAAAAAAAAATTCCTCTCTGCGAGGCTAGATAAGAAATGCATGACAGAGTACGAACCAAATTAAGCAAAAATATGATGAACCATAAGTGCTGGGCTTAAATATGCTTGTTGGTTGCTTCAACAATGATATGATGCCAGGTAACCACTAGGGATTGCTACACAAATTGTTAGCTCTAGTGGACGGTCATAGCACGTGAGGCAAATAGAGCAGTGTAAGTATTTGGAGCCGCAGCGTGAAGATTTCGAGGTAAATCGCCTCTGAATTTGCCAGGTTTAAGTTGAAACCTAAGCAGGTTGGATCGTTGTCAATGTGTTTGTATACGACCAAAGGAGCTAGAGTGCTCGACGTTGTAGTCATGACATTTGTAGAGTGGTCTTTGTGAAATAGATAAAGTTGAGATATGCATTGAAAGTGGCCTGTACCATGATATGAAGCTGATCACTACTTAGTGTTGCTACACAAAAGCGTTAGCTCTAAGTAGCTGGTCATACCAAAATAGGCAGTGTAATGTCATGTGTGAGAAATACATTATAATGTAAAAATATATACATTAAAATCAAAGGTAATTGCATAAAAATATGTACACGAACATTGCCTCAGAGATGGCATAATACCAAAGAACTGTTCAAAAATGCTACACAATTGTTAGCTAAGAACAGGTGGTTATGCCACGTGAGACAATTACTAAAAATTAACGTAAAGTTTAAAAAAAAATTTTATAGTTAAATGTTAATGTTTAAAAAAATTAATTACGCGTTATACAAAGCAGGTTGAGATTGTGGGCAGACGGAGCCTGAGACGTGTGTAGAAGGTTGAACGCTCTCAGGATCAGGTGGTTCGATAAACGGTTTTAACCTGTCTATGCTTACTGATGTCGGTGTAGCGCCTTGCATAATGATGAAGTATTTTGGCTGTCTGAGTAAAATCGGGTAAGGACCGCGATACTTGGGTTGTAGTGGTGCAACAGCATTATTGTTGCGAACGAGTACTCTCTTGCAGCTGTGGAGCTGTGGGTGAACGAAGACTGGACGAGGCGTGTGTCTCGGCTGCTGTTCGGACATGTTACCGAAATGAAGTCGAAGGCGGGTAGCTTCGTCTTGTGGGTCATCTTGTGCCGGTAGTAGACGTGGGAGCTGACTAGGCAGGCGTAGATCCATGCCATACAAGAGTTGTGACGCAGACGTTTTAATGGATTCACGAGTACGGGAACGCATGGCCAGTAGAACTAAAGGTAGTGCATCGACCCAGTTGCCATTAATGGACGAGGATGCTAAAGCTGCTTTGAGTTCCCTATGCATTCTCTCTACCATGCCATTAGCTTGGGGATGGTAGGCAGTCGTCTGGCGTAAGATGCATCCCATGTACCGCAAGGTGGTTTTGAAACGATCAGATGAGAAGCAAGTGCCTCTGTCCGTGATGACCCCATTGGGAACACCATAATTGGAT
>JAQBSW010012348.1:0-17051 GCA_029291075.1 Eudiplozoon nipponicum | reverse complement strand
CAAGTATGTATTAGGTGTTGCGAACCTAGTAACAAATTAATTCAGTTGTGACCAGAAGGATAAACCAAAGGCAGCATGAACGGAAAGTATAATCTCATGCACATTCGTTTCGTGCTTACTGGCGACTCATCAGTTGGAGCCGGTATTACGCCCTTTAACCACTATATATTTGGTAGAAGAATGTGGAATAATAGGACGGTACAATCTCCTAGACGAATGTGTAAACCTGCAATAGTGGAGCTAACATAATCTAAAGTCAACGACAATGCGACTTCAATGCTAACTCACACTATATAATATATATACCGAGTCTGTAAAGGATACTAACACTATGGCTATTGTGTTAGTAACTGATACCTTATTTGAAATCGATGAGTACCGGATACTAACACTATGGTTTCCGAGTCGGTACATGATACCAACCTGATGGATATAAATTTATGCTAAAGTTCACCAAATTGAGAATTACAACAATTTCCGAACACCTGTTACTCCAGTTAAACCATACACTCTGGCCTTCATCGATATCAGTTATCGACATTTCGCGGTAAGCATGACATCATTCAATTCAATATATTACAGTTAAATACTGTTTGTTGCGAAGAACTAATATATATGCAAGTTTGTATTAGGTTTTGCGAACCTAGTAACAAATTAGTTCAGTTGTGACCAGAAGGATAAACCAAAGGCAGCATGAACGGAAAGTATAATCTCATGCACATTCGTTTCGTGCTTACTGGCGACTCATCAGTAGGAGCCGGTATTACGCCCTTTAACCACTATATATTTGGTAGAAGAATGTGGAATAATAGGACGGTACAATCTCCTAGACGAATGTGTAAACCTGTAATAGTGAAGCTAACATAATCTAAAGTCAACGACAATGCGACTTCAATGCTAACTCACACTATATAATATATATACCGAGTCTGTAAAGGATACTAACACTATGGCTATTGTGTTAGTAACTGATACCTTTTTTGAAATCGATGAGTACTGGATACTAGCACTATGGTTTCGAGTCGGTACATGATACCAACCTGATGGATATAAATTTATGCTAAAGTTCACCCAAATTGATATCGATGAAGGCCAGAGTGTATGGTTTAACTGGAGTAACAGGTGTTCGTAAATTGTTGTAATTCTCAATTTGGGTGAACTTTAGCATAAATTTATATCCATCAGGTTGGTATCATGTACTGACTCGGAAACCATAGTGTTAGTATCCGGTATTCATCGATTTCAAAAAAGGTATCAGTTACTAACACAATAGCCATAGTGTTAGTATCCTTTACAGACTCGGTATATATATTATATAGTGTGAGTTAGCATTGAAGTCGCATTGTCGTTGACTTTAGATTATGTTAGCTTCACTATTACAGGTTTACACATTCGTCTAGGAGATTGTACCGTCCTATTATTCCACATTCTTCTACCAAATATATAGTGGTTAAAGGGCGTAATACCGGCTCCTACTGATGAGTCGCCAGTAAGCACGAAACGAATGTGCATGAGATTATACTTTCCGTTCGTGCTGCCTTTGGTTTATCCTTCTGGTCACAACTGAACTAATTTGTTACTAGGTTCGCAATTCATCCAGTAGACCGGATTCGTCCTTATTGGGAACTCATTATGAATTGGCCAGAAATTGGGCTCGAACCTGGACACGTCTGCTTCGGAATCTGATGCTCTAACCACTAAGCCATCCTGCCGCACACTACACTACACACAATTTTCATTTATTTACTAACTAATGTAACTTGATTGGTCTTATTTTACTTTAAGTGGAGCCCATATGGAATCCATTTTGACGCAAAGTTCCAACTAATTTAAATGTCTGAGAAATTTGACGGCGGACGTCAGAAGTTTATTTTAGAAGCGTCAGGGCGCCTCAACTCTAGTATCAATCCAAAACAATGCAAATTTGTGGAACACACATTACATAACACAGAATCTAATTAGCGCATAATATTTGTGCAACGATTATTCATATTGTAAATCCAAATTTGCATTCAAATTAAATAAAAAGCGATAGAAACAAAATGACTAACAGAAACGCAGAGACAAAACTGTTTCTGCTAACTGCCGTAGCTTAAAAATGTTTGGTTGTAATAATATGCTAAAGCTAACAATTATGATCCATTATCCTGACATATGTAAGTAATTAATGGGTCAGGTGTTTATATCAAGACCGCAACCTTGATTATAATAATTGTTATCACCACCCGCGCAACTAATGTTCGTTCTATTATGATCCATATTGATGCCTAAGTTTTCAATTGATTTAGATTAAATTTTGTGTAACTCCCGATTGCGTGAGCAAAATTATATTTTGTGCCACCTCTTGAAATGTTAATCACATTAGTTGAGAGATACACCGTTGGTATAGATGGCAGCTAGCATTTTCCACGATTTAGCCTCCTGTTTCGCTTAGTGAAGTCCTGATCGCAAATTTTAATTTCCCAATAAGCAGGTACGACAATTTTACACTACGCTGAGGAGTGTGAATAGGTGATATAATTTAACAATAATTGATGTCGCGGGTGGTGGTAACAATTCTTTAAATCAAGTTTGCGAGCTTGAAGTAAACACCAATCCCATTGTATTTAATCAGTCATCGAACAACATAGCAATACTAACGCCAGTCGCAACGTAGTGACGCGTTTCGACCTTCCATGATCATCATCAGAGTACGACGGAAAACTGACTAGCGAGGATCAAACCGCATTTCCCATATATATATGTAAAGCAAATTAGATATGCGGCTCTCACCTCTAGCAGTCTCACACACACACATATATATATATATATATATATATATATATATATATATATATATATGCTGCGATTTGATCCACGCTAGTCAGTTTGTCGTCGTACTCTGATGATGATCATGGAAGGTCGGAACGCTCAGTGCGTGCAACTGGCGGTAGTTTTGCTATGTTGTTCGACGACTGGTTAAATAAAATTGGATTGGTGTTTACTTCAAGCTCACAAACTTGATTTAAACAATTTCAACATAATGGAATAGGCGTAAAAGCGCACACGCATACAAACATGAATGATAAAGATACGGAAACACGCAATCGCGGACTCGCATTTTCATTAAAAATACAAATAACAAATGAAATGTGCACACGCCAACCAATACACTCGAGTACAAACATCATACACACACACACACACACACACACACACGCAGACATAGATAACAATGTTTGTTGGCAAAAGAACAAACAAGAAGACGAAAACAGAAATCACAAACACAGAAAAGTAAATCACGTGGGCTTCCTGCGCATTTACAGTCCACATGAGCATATTGGAATATTATTTTTCTAAAATGACGGATATAATCGCATTTTAATGATTAAATTAGCAAGTCTTGTGAATACGCTATTCAATAATTCTTTTAGAAAATTAATTTTATGCAAGTTACATCGACCCGTCTTCCTGTAACAAAACGCACTAACTTACGAGGCAAAATTAATATTGTCTTCAATTTTAAGCCGAATCAACGTCTTATTCAGCAGACATCGATCCCTTTACTCGGGTTTTAAACACAATTGACATCTTGCCAATTCATACTATAAAACCTAAACTTAATATTACTTGTAAAAGTGGTACTGTGTCTGACATATCGAAGCCGGCTACCAAAGTAGTACGCTTAAATTGGCACTAGTGGACACAAAGTCCGGTGGAGCACAGCTGATAGTAAACTTTGTCACGCCTGAGATGCACGGGCTCTGGGCGTAGGTTATAAGCCATGTAACTCTTAGCCAAATGATTAAGATTCGATTTGATGTCGCAGCAGTCCAGCTCTTACGTTGTAGTTTTTAATAGCACTGAAACCATAGTCTACTAAATGGATTATACGTGTAGCCACAGGAAAAATTTAATGTCATTTAATTTATTTATATAAAACTGGCGTTGTACTTCACATTGAAAAATCAGTTTAAGCAAATCTGAGCACCACCTGGCAATAGATAGTTGTAAAATGTCAATATAATATACGTAAAAGATCAGTTCAACGCAGTTTCACGAATTTGTTTTTAAATTGGCAATAATTCAATTCAAGCTTTTGGTTTACTAAATCAACACATCAAAAGTTTAACGTTTCATTTCCACTATCACGCCAATCTCCAAAGAAATCCAAATAGGAAATTGTTTATGCAATTGTGTATTAGGTGTTGCGCATCTAGTAACAAATTATTTCAAATATGACCAGAAGGATAAACCAAAGACAACTTATTATAATCAAGGTTGCGGTCTTGATATAAACACCTGACCCATTAATTACTTACATATGTCAGTATAAACTAAGAATTGTATAGTGTAGAATAGGCAATTCATCCAGTAGACCGGTTTCGTCCTTATTGGGAACTCATCAAGTACTGGCCAGAATTTGCCGCGGACAGGATACGAACCTGGGTACGTCTGCTTCGGAATCTGGTGCTCTAACCACTGAGCTATCCTGCCGCACACTACACTACACACAATTTTCAGTTATATAATAACTAATGTAACTTGGTTAGTCAATTTTTCCTTTAGGTGGAGCTCATATGGCATCCATTTAGACCCAAAGTTCCAACTAACCATGCCCAATCTGTCATTACTGAACAGACACTACATTACATGGGGAAATGGTATTGAAATGAACATTTATATAATTAAACGAACATTAGTTGCGCGGGTGGTGATAACAATTATTATAATCAAGGTTGCGGTCTTGATATAAACACCTGACCCATTAATTACTTATATATGTCAGTATAAACTAAGAATTGTATAGTGTAGAAAAGGCAATTCATCCAGTATAATTAAACGAACATTGGTTGCGCGGGTGGTGATAACAATTATTATAATCAAGGTTGCGGTCTTGATATAAACACCTGACCCATTAATTATTACATATGTCAGTATAAATCCAGAATTGTTAGTGTAGAAAAGGCACCATCCAGTAGACCGGTTTCTAGTCCTTATTGGGAACTCATCAAGTACTGGCCAGAATTTGCTGCGGACAGGATACGAACCTGGGCACGTCTGCTTCGAATCTGGTGCTCTAACCACTGAGCTATCCTGCCGCACACTACACTACACACAATTTTCAGTTATATACTAACTAATGTAACTTGGTTAGTCAATTTTTCCTTTAGGTGGAGCTCATATGGCATCCATTTAGACCCAAAGTTCCAACTAACCATGCCCAATCTGTCATTACTGAACAGACACCACATTACATGGGGAAGTGGTATTGAAATGAACATTTATATAATTAAACGAACATGGTTGCGCGGGTGGTGATAACAATTATTATAATCAAGGTTGCGGTCTTGATATAAACACCTGACCCATTAATTACTTACATATGTCAGTATAAACTAAGAATTGTATAGTGTAGAAAAGGCAATTCATCCAGTAGACCGGTTTCGTCCTTATTGGGAACTCATCAAGTACTGGCCAGAATTTGCCGCGGACAGGATACGAACCTGGGCACGTCTGCTTCGGAATCTGGTGCTCTAACCACTGAGCTATCCTGCCGCACACTACACTACACACAATTTTCAGTTATATACTAACTAATGTAACTTGGTTAGTCAATTTTTCCTTTAGGTGGAGCTCATATGGCATCCATTTAGACCCAAAGTTCCAACTAACCATGCCCAATCTGTCATTACTGAACAGACACCACATTACATGGGGAAGTGGTATTGAAATGAACATTTATATAATTAAACGAACATTGTTTGCGCGGGTGGTGAAAACAATTATTATAATCAAGGTTGTGGTCTTGATATAAACACCTGACCCACTAATTACTTATATATGTCAGTATAAACTAAGAATTGTATAGTGTAGAAAAGGCAATTCATCCAGTATAATTAAACGAACATTGGTTGGTGCGGTGGTGATAACTACTATTATAATCAAGGTTGCGGTCTTGATATAAACATCTGACCCATTAATTACTTACATATGTGAGTATAAACTAAGAATTGTATAGTGTAGAAAAGGCACCATCCAGTATAATTAAACGAACATTGGTTGCGCGGGTGGTGATAACAATTATTATAATCAAGGTTGCGGTCTTGATATAAACACCTGACCCATTAATTACATTACATATGTCAGTATAAACTAAGAATTGTATAGTGTAGAAAAGGCAATTCATCCAGTATAATTAAACGAACATTGGTTGCGCGGGTGGTGATAACAATTATTATAATCAAGGTTGCGGTCTTGATATAAACACCTGTCCCATTAATTACTTACATATGTCAGTATAAACTAAGAATTGTATAGTGTAGAAAAGGCAATTCATCCATTAGACCGGTTTCGTCCTTATTGGGAACTCATCAAGTACTGGCCAGAATTTGCCGCGGACAGGATACGAACCTGGGCACGTCTGCTTCGGAATCTGGTGCTCTAACCACTGAGCTATCCTGCCGCACACTACACTACACACAATTTTCAGTTATATACTAACAAATGTAACTTGGTTAGTCAATTTTTCCTTTAGGTGGAGCCTATGTTAGAGCACCAGACATGAAGCAGACGCCCAGGTTCGTATCCTGTCCGCGGCAAATTCTGGCCAGTAATTTGATGAGTGCCCAATAAGGACGAAACCGGTCTACTGGATTTGTCTGCTTTCTACACTATACAATTCTTAGTTTATACTGACATATGTAAGTAATTAATGGGTCAGTTTATATCACACCGCAACCTTGATTATAATAATTGTTATCACCACCCGCGCAACCAATGGTCGTTCAAAGACAACTTAAACGGAATTTTTTCATTTGGTCAAATAATTATCTTTATTCCAATCAGCTGCCTAACGGAATTTAATACCATATAAAGCGAAACGACTTGCTAATAGATCAGTCTTTTCTGCTCGTTTGGCCGAGCGTGGTTAGAGCGAGAAGCAAACGAACGGAAGAAGCTGCACGGAGAGAGAATGGTTACACCGCCAATGACTGAACCACGTCTACTACTACAGTTCTCTTCGTCGTCGGCACTGCTGATAGAACAGCCACAAGAGGTTCCCAACTGGTCGTGTATCGAGTAGCTGGGAACCTCTGAGCAGTCCAACGAATCGTAATCACGAATCTGATAGTTACAACGGCTTTTTTAGGAGCCAACCTTTAGAACGGGTCGTACGACCGATACAAAATATTTCCAGTGGTGTAACGATGAGCGTCGGCGACTGGGAAATGTTTCCCTTGGCGTTTCACAGAATATCAGCTTATTATTTCGAAAATTTTAGTGGTTAAGCTCAGTGAATCTGGAATTTTCGCGGTTACTAGTTTATTCTTGCAAATTTGATATTTTTCGAATCTTTGTTTAATATTTCCTCGATTTTTATCCTCCATCATCGATTTATTTCGCAAATCGAATTTTACTTGGTTTAATAAATGAATCGTTTTTTGCGGAGCTGAATTAGTTTAATTTACCTGATCCGCGTTTTGACAAACGTAGCTTTTGTTCCACCTTCACCAGTTTCAAAAAAACCAAACTAATGAAGCAAACCATATTTTTTTAAAGAAAGAAAACTACTGTAACAACAAAACGCCGATAAGGTAACTTGGTTTAATATTTGAACTCTGTCTATGTAAGCGGTAAGCATTTCTCAAACACATTTATTTTCAATGCTATCAGTTTAAGACGAATATTTAATTTGTTCGGTGATTTTCATTATTTATTATTGCAATTCTCGTGTGTCTTATACTTCTGAATTTCATGACACAAGACGTTCGATTCTTATTTTATTTGTCTTTACAGACCTCCGGATAGATTATATCTTCTGCCAGTTTTTAAATTTCGGCAGCCCGTTTAATTTGAATTCGTACTGTAATCTCGATAAATGTTTGCATATTTGCAATGATCATTCTCTAATCCATCTGATGCTGTAAGGTCAATTGTTCCGGACAGGCATTTTGCATATGAATCACGAACAGTTTATGCCTCATATTCTCCAATGCCGCGTTTTGCATACGAGGGTAATAACTTTGCACGGACAGTTTCACAAAGATCCGATTGATCTCAATTTCCAATTTTGTTTTGTCTTCGATCGGGCTGAGTGTGTATACGTCCGAATGGAAATGCGGTTCTATCACATCCTAGTATATATGTGAGTGGCAACAAATATGACTCAGTTTTATTTCTATTTCTTGTTTCGGCTGATTGGTAAGTGTTTATGCGTTTGTGTCTGTGTGTGTGTGTGTGTGTGTTTGCATTTAAAGGTCCTTCTCACTGTATTGCAAAGTGATGTCTGAGATCTGGTCATTATTGTGTTGGCCACGAATTAAAAAAATTCAACAAAAATTAACTAGTATCCAGGCAAGACCGAACAGGCCCTCGACTAGAATCAACAAACATTCAATCGGATTGGCAACGAACTGAAGAGGAAAAAACAGATGCACATACGGTGACAGAAATTTCCAAACAATATGACCGTTCAACATTGGAAATCGCACCTGCGCTGTTACCAATGAAGAACACAAATTTGCGCAAAAAGGTGAAATGAAAGACAACTCTCGGAAAAATAGCACTCGTACACCAAAACAGCGAACAATTCGAACAGATGGTTAATTCTCAAGCCATCAATATAATAATGACCAGATCTCAGACATCACTTTGCAATACAATGAGAAGGACCTTTACATGCAAACAGGCACATACACAGACACACACAGTCACAAACGCATATACACTTACCAATCAGCCAATACAAGAAATAGAAAACCGAGTCATACTTGTTGCCACCCACACATTCAAATGAAAACCCAGAATGTATATAAATGAAAGATTGTAGAGCGAAGTTTAGTTTTCTCGAAATAAATGGCCATTATCCACTTTGTTTTTAATGTGTTTTTTCTTCCTAATTAGAAATATACTATGTAACATTCGAAGGTAATGGACATAATAAAGAATATATATATTATTATATATATATATATATATATATATATATATATATATATATATATATATATTTATATATATATATATATATAAACTTCTAGTTAGGAAGAAAAAACATTACTAACGAAGTGGATAATGGCCATTTACTTTGAGAATACTAAACTTCACTTTACAATCTTTCATTTATTTACATTCTGGGTTTTCATTTGATGATGTGGGTGGCAATAGATCTGACTCGGTTTTACATCAATTTCCGGTTTTGACTAATTGGTAAGTGTGTATGCGTTTGTGTCTGTGTGTGTACCTGTGTCCATGTAAAGGTCTTTCTCGCTGTATTGCAAAGTGATGTCTGAGATCTGGTCATTCTTGTATTGATGTATTGAGAATGCGGATTGCAGTGTTGAATGTTCATATTTTTTTAGAATTTTCTCTCTTCGTATAGGAAGCTGCTTTTTCCCCTTCAGTTTGGTGCCAATCCGAGCGAATGCTTGTTGAGTCTGGTCGAGGGGGTGCTTGGTATTGTCTGGATGCTAGTAAATTGTTGTTGGATTTTGGGATTCGTGGCCAGTCGATCAGAATATCATGTTGATGAAACTTTTGAATATTTAGGCCAGGTGTTTGTTGTTTCATATAGAGGGCTTCATAAATATATAATAATTTTTCTGAGTTTGCTTTATGTAGAATTGAGAAATAAATGGCCCTTATCCGCTTTTTTAATAATGTGTTTTTTTCTTACTAATTAGAAATATACTGTGTACTATTAGAAGGCAATGCTAAACATAACCATTCGCACAGATGAAATTAATATTTACTTAAAATAGAATATTTGAGATTCAACACTACAAATAGGCGAAAAGTATTCGTGGTCATAAAATTATTTTACGATACTCCCGTAGTATTGGGCAAATTGGAATTGAAATGAATTTACAACTCGCTTAGCCGGATACTACCAGCAAGATCTAGAAGCAACAGAACAACTTTATTATACTTTTTTCTGGCTCCATGCTTAAAATGCAGGGAATTTATAACTTAGCTAACGCCATTACTCTATAAATGCATTTTATTGGAATATAAACTGCCAAACGGAAAGTCAATCAATAAAACTGAAAAAGGATTAGAATTCTGTTAGTTTAATCTCCATCTCGCGTGTTATACTATTGATTTGTTTACAGTGCTACAGATTAGGTGTTTTTCACGATATAGGGAACATCTGTAGTTATTGTACTGAATTAAAGTTATTCATCAGGTGTTTGCACTGTCGGTGTTACTGTTAATCTTACTACTAATAGTTTATAAATACAAAAATAAAATCAAACTTTCTATTATCCCTACATAATCTACTGCTGCCGCTAAAACTACTACCAATACTAATAACAACACCACTAATACTACTACTACTAATACTACTACTACTACTACTACTACTACTATTACTACTATTACTACTATTACTACTATAATTTCTACTACTGCAACTATTATTATTACTGCAACTACTATCAATACTACCATTATTATTATTATTATTATTATTATTATTATTATTATTATTAGTAGTAGTAGTAGTAGTAGTAGTAAGTACTAGTAATAGTAGTATTAGTATTGTTGTTTGAAGGAGTTGTGTTTATGCGCACCTGGATTAATTGAAATTACCTGATCTGCGTTTTGACTAACGCAGCTTTCATTGTTCCAGTAAATTTCTTTTTTCATAATATTTCGATCTACCTTACCGTAGATCTTCATCAGATGCATTTCACGAAACAAATGAAGCAAATGTGTTATTTCCTCTAGTCATAATATTTATATACCACAGACTGACCTTTCATTAGATATTCGCGTGTCACATGTGTGTGTGTGTGCATTTTTATAACCGTTGTTTTCATCTAACTAATTAAGACCAGAGTGGCTGAATAATAATTTATCAATTGCATGCAATAAATATTCGTTTTTTTTTCACACTCAATGTATTGTTGTTGTTGTTCATGTTTTAGTTTTTGTTGATGTAATTATTGTTACTGGTGAACATCTCAGATTTCTATAATTAAAGTCGGTAACGGTAATACTACTGTTAGTAATAATAGTAATAATTATCCTTAATGTTATTGTCTAAATTTTATAATGAAAATAAAGATAATTTACTTGACGTAATTTCAAAATAGCTGTCGTTTGTCTAAGTTTATTAGACGCTTTTCGATTGGTTTACCATTATGCGCTACTGGTGACACAATAGTAGGTCCAAGCAGATCAGCTCGTGCGACGTTTTTAATGTTGTGCTACATCTTAAACGAAATGGAATTGATGTTTAAATCCATTCCCACGCTGAATTTAAAGCATATTTATCACCTATTCGCGCGGCTAATGGTTTGTCAATCGTATAATTGTTATACTTACAAATAATATGTTCATGAATGAATTGAAATTGTACAGCACACCTTTTCTGTCAATCACAACTTACGCGAAGCTACTAGAGGTGAGAATCGAATATCTCATTTTACCTACCATATATCCAAGCTTGGGTTTGAACCACATTAATTAGTTTGTCAGCATACAGTTATAACGATTAAGGAAGGTAGAAACGCCGTAGTTTATGCGACTAGCGGCAGGTTAGCCTTTTTTTGCGACAGACTAAATAAAATGGAATTGATATTTAACGCAATTCTGCGAACTTGATTCAAATAGTAGACCTCGGCGATGCCGTTTCCATGGACACCAGACATTTAATTTGGTCAAGTAACGTGGCAAAAATGGATGATACTGACTATGACAATATAATCCTGGCCCGGTTTTAGTCAACCTAGTGCTAGGTAGGCTAGGCCGTTAACGTAGGTAGTCATTCACGTTATGCGCAATATTTCGCTAAAAGAAATCATTTTCTCTTCAAGACACTGATACATTTCAATCGAAAGGAACCACGGACGTGCATAGGAGCACTGTCCACAGTTGTTCTACATACAAAAGTGTGGCAAGCAAATGGGTGTCTTATTGAAGGCTGAATGCACACTTCAAAACAAGACCTCAAAACAAAATAACAACAATTGGTATTCGGAAGTTCTGCATGGATATAAATAAATATGGTTGTTCGAAAGGAGATAATGGCTTGATTCTGATACGTGCAACGGCTTTCAGACTCAAGCTAATGCGCCATTTTCACGGCTGGTTGTCCTATTCTCGAACAACTCACTAAACTCGATCAAAGTAATTAAGTTCTTTTCGAAAACAGAATGTTTTCTGAATGACGCAATCACAAGAATAAAAGGTGAATAGGCCAGAGCTGATAGAATAACACGCTTCAGATGTTACTTACGCAAGGAATAGGAATGGTAAATTGGTAAATGGGTCCGTTGATATTTCAATACGGAGAGACAAGTAATCAACTGTATGAGAATGGTGAATTCCAATTAAATGTTACCCCCGGAAATTGCAGTCCAAATATCGGAAAGGCTGATTGAAGAAATAGAATTTATTTGGGAATAAATTAAGTCAGTTAATCCGATAGAAAAGTCATTTTATGCTTTCGGGATTTAAAGTAATACTAAGTCCATTTCAACAATTTGCGTATCATGAAATCGAGATAGAAATAAAGTCAAAAAACATTATTGAAACAACAACGGTGATAGCTTAAATAGGTGTAGTGTAAACTGTTCAAAATATTAGTTTTGCTTTCCATAAATATGCAATGCGGTTTGATTCTCGCTTGTCAGTTCACCGTCGTACTCTGATGATGACCATGGAGAGACGAAACGCGACAATGCATGCGATTGGCGGTAGTTTTGCTATGCTATTCGATGACTGGTTAAATACAATGAGATTGGTGTTTCTTTCAAGCTCGCAAATTTGATTTAAAAAATAGTGTGAAACTTGACCGCATGGAAACTTCACAGCCGATATTCCAGTCAAGTACACTGGATATGAACGGGGACGCTCGGACTTAAAAAGTCATATAGAAATTGCGATTTGATCTCAGCTGGTTTTCCGTTGTGTTCTGACAAGGACTGAGAAAAGTTGAAACACATCAGTAGGAGGAACTGTCAGATGTGTTGCTAATTTGCGCGACTGTTAGAAAAATGATCTTCAGGCTATTTTAAGTGTGGCCGTTTTTTGTTTATTTTCACTAACAATACCAATGAGCGCGTGGTTGCTTTCATGTGGCTCGTGCAGTTTTGTCAAAACCTTATTGAACGTAGGCCAGCTGCTTAAAACAAAATTCCTCTTCAAAATTCATGGTATTCTAATTTGTAACTGAGCGCCTAGTGACAGCTACTGCTACTTAACTTGCTATCATTACTAATGCCAATAGCTAACAACCAAATGAAGAATTACAAAAAGGGAACAGCACACGTGTTAGCCCTGTAAATGCACGCGTGGCATTCATACAGACAACGGAAGGAACACATACACACATATATATATATATACACACACACACACACACCTTTATTCACAGAGGTAAAGCAGTTAAATTTTCGTAATCCCAAGGCCTTCAGGAAGGCAAATGAGGCTCTTCACACAAAGTATGAATAGATCGCAGTTTAGCCCAGCTTTAGAACGACTACAACAATACAATTAAACTCAAGCACACACGGCAGAAGCACACAGTTGCAAATTCACGTAAACAGTTTCTTCAAAACACACACACACCAACACAACTGAAAAGAAAGGCGATATTTTACCCTATTTATTTACATTTCATTCACAACTGGACTTCATATGGGACCAGGTAGAGACCATATTGTTTTGATACAACGAGGTTGGGACAAATGCAGAATGGTTAGCAGACCTTGTTAAATGAAATCGGACAAATTGTATGCCCATTCCGTTAGGCTATATCGGACGGAGGCTAATTTTTTTAGTGAAGTCAATCGATGGCATTCTTGTTAATCGTATTGACGTCGCCATCACTAAATGTGCAATACACATCTTCCATTACAACGTTCTGCATAGATTAATCGTCGACATCTCATACTGATGTGAGGAATAATTAGCTGGCGGAAGTACCTAATCCATAATAAGGGCCGATAGGATTGAAGCCACATATTCTAAGGAAAAATTCTATATTTCCGGTTGCAAGTACCTATCATTTATGCCTTGGAATGGTGGGCCTAATAAATTATATATGTCAAAGTTGGGATAGACACCAATTAATTTCATACAAGAAAAGAAGCACTAATTACGCGGAAAGAGATACGAATTCATTGATATGAATAGCCATCCCAATATACACAATGGAGAAATGCACTGCTGTCAGTCACACGTGCTAACGTGATTTGAACTTCTGTGGTAATCATCAAACTACGACGGCGAACTGATTAGCGAGGATCAACCCGCAATGATATATATATATATATATATATATATATATATATATATATATATATATATATATATATATATATATATATATATAGGGAGAAGCAGAATTAACTATGCGGCTCTCACCTCTAGCAGTCTCGCATACATTGTACTTGACTGTAAATTTCAGCTGCACAATTTCTATGCAGTCTCGGACATTAACGGTTTTGCAGCTTTCGCCAAATGTATAGGTAATACAAGTAAGCAATCATTTATTGCGCTGGTGGTAAACACCAATCCCATTGCATTTAACCAGTCGTCGAACAAATGGGCAAACAGTACCATTAGTCACACGTACTAACGTGTTTCGGACTTCTACGGTCAATTTCGGAGCACGACGGCAAATGGACTAGCGAGGGAGAAGTAAAACTAGCAATGCGGCTCTAAACTTCTAGTGGTCTCACAACAATTCTAAATGACAGGAAATGTCGGCAGCACAATTTCTACGCTGTCACGAACTTGGACTTTTTGCAGTTTCTCCTACTCGTTGTACAAATAATCACCCATTGCTAGTGTGGGAGGTGACTGCATGGAAATTGTGGGGCTGATATTTACAGATAAATGCCATGTATGTGAGGCAATTACAGGTGCGAGACGCATATCTAATTATATCATACTTAAAAATGTAATGCAGTTTGATCCTCACCAGTCTGCTTGCCGTTGTGTGGTGATTTTGTCCATGGAAAGTCGAAACGCATCAGCACGTGTAAATGACGGTATACTCGTTGTGTTGTGCCACTGGCTAAATTCAATGGGATTGGTGTTTATTTGAGTTTCGGAAAATTTATTTAAATAACAATTTAATCGAATTAATGCACGTGTTTACTCATTACAGACAAATTACCGGTAGAATAGATACTGTTTGTTGTGGAGAAAAAATATATATGTAATTGTGTATTAAGTTGTGCCCACCTAGTAACAAATTAGTTCAAATATGACCAGAAGGATAAACAAAGGCAGCATGAACGGAAAGTATAATCTCGTGTACATTCGTTTCGTGCTTACTGACGACTCATCAGTAGGGGCCGCTGTTACGCCCTATACCCACTTTTTTTCAAAGAGTGTGGGACAATTGAACGGTAAAATCTTCTATACGAATGTGTCAATTTGCAGTAGTGGAGCTAATTTCATACAGTCCTCGATCTTGCGACTTCAAAGCCAACTCTTTATATACCGAGTCTGAAAAGAGTATCAACAGAATGTTTGTTGATTCGGTGATTCATATCAGCACTATGGTTGTCAGATAGGTACACAATGGATTTCAAGATATGCTAGATTTCACCAAAATTGATAATTTCGACTACTCCTGAAAACATGTTATTCAAGTCAACCCATACACTCTGGACTTGATCGATATCACTCAGCACTTTTCGCGGTAATCATGACAACATTCAATTAGATACATAACAGTTAGATAATGTTTGTTGCGAAGAACTAATATATATGCAATTTTGTATTAGGTGTTGTGCACCTAGTAACAAATTAGATCAGTTGTGACCAGAAGGATAAACCAAACGCAGCATGAACGGAAAGTATACTCTCGTGCACATTCGTTTCTTGCTTACCGGCGACTCATCAGTTGTACCTGGTATCACGCCCTTTAACCACTATATATTTGGTTGAGGAATGTGGGAAAATAGAACGGAAACAATCAAATTTGTAAATCTGCAGTAGCAAAGCTTACTTCATATAAAGTCTACGATAATGCGACATCAAAGAAAACTTACTATATAAAACATATATCCGAAGCCTGCAAATGGTACCAACACTATGGCTATTGTGCCAGTACCCGATACCAAAACTATGGCTACCGAAATGGTACAAAGTTCCAACACGATGGAATTCAATGTATGCCATACTTCACCAGAATTGAGGATTACAACTATTTCTGAACCCCAGTTGCTCCATTAAATCCATACACTCTGGCCTTAATCGATATCTGGCATCACACTTCGCGGTAAGCATGACATCATTCAAACCAAAGAGAACGTGAACAGAACGAACAACCTCATGCACAGTAGGCACAAAACGAATATGCATGAGATTATACGTTCTGTTAATGCTGTCTTTGGTTTATTCTTTTGGTCATATTTGAACTAGGTGCGCAACACCAAATTAACAATTGCATAGTTAAACAAACGCCATAACGGCCTATTGCGCTTTATTGGGCGGAATAACCGATTTAAAAAAGAAGCAATTTTATGAGCATTTTAGTTTATACAGGCAAATGTTTGGTTGTAATGGGTCAGGTGTTTACATCAAAATCGCAACCTTGATTAAAATTTAATTGTTATCACCGCCCGCCAAGCAACGTTCGTTTAATTATATAAATGTTCATTTCAATACCACTTCCCCATGTAATGTGGTGTCTGTTCAGTAATGACAGATTGGGCATGGTTAGTTGGAACTTTGGGTCTAAATGGATGCCATATGAGCTCCACCTAAAGGAAAATTTGACTAACCAAGTTACATTAGTTAGTATATAACTGAAAATTGTGTGTAGTGTAGTGTGCGGCAGGATAGCTCAGTGGTTAGAGCACCAGATTCCGAAGCAGACGTGCCCAGGTTCGTATCCTGTCCGCGGCAAATTCTGGCCAGTACTTGATGAGTTCCCACTAAGGACGAAACCGGTCTACTGGATGAATTGCCTTTTCTACACTATACAATTCTTAGTTTATACTGACATATGTAAGTAATTAATGGGTCGGGGTGTTTATATCAAGACCGCAACCTTGATTATAATAATTGTTATCACCACCCGCGCAACCAATGTTCGTTTA
>JAQBSW010012347.1:0-17051 GCA_029291075.1 Eudiplozoon nipponicum | reverse complement strand
AAGGCAATTGCTATACTATCTTAATTTAGACGTGAATTATAGGCCTATATTATTATGACGCAATAAAAAAGCTTACGTTTGCCACAAGAAAACTTAGAGTCCTTAATATTGCTAACACTTTTATAAAATTATCAGCGAATAATTCATGAATTAGTTCTGCTTTGCGGAATTAAACTAATATATAACGTTTTAAATTACGCCGAATGAAGCATCATTGTTAAACCATTAAATGTATAAAAACCATACTTAAAATAATTAGTACATGGCAAATGTTAGAGTGACATTGAAAGATATATAATCGCGTTTCTCAAGTTATTTAGTCATCAAGAATTTTGTTGTTTAAATGAAATCCATTTCATATTCGTCAGCTAATGTGAAACAATTCATATTTCCGTTGTTTCAGAAACTATTCTGGTTACATAAAACCAGACACGTTTTTGACATTTTAATGTTCCTTATTTGCGTGATTGCTAACAATGCTATTTAAAAAAAATATAATTTACAAGCTTTTTGTTTTGAAAAGCACGAGACAACGAAAAGTGACTACAGCGTCACGTCATTGTATTAAGTAACTTTTTGGACACAACATAAAGTAAACCAACAAGTATAGTCATTTAGTTTTAACACTTCTTTAGTCTAAAAACACGATAACATGAAATAACGAAAGTTTGAGGCCAAATGTTTCAGATTGCTAGAATTGCATAGCGAAGCCATTTGCTCGTTAAAACCTACTTCTTAGAGAAATAAGTTTTCATTTGTTATTTATTGCAATAATTTGACGCCAGATGGATTATAGTTACACTCCATATCATATGTCGAATATGCTATCTATTTATGCCATCATGTGGATAGAAATCATTGCTTGCGTTATCAACTTTTAACTAGCTCAAATAACATGGGAAAGAAGAGGCTTATAAAGCAAAATTCAATCAGAGAGAATGATGTACAAAGATAATTGCTATTAGACAAGACAAATTAATATATATATCAATGATTAAAAGCATTTAATGAGAAAAAGATCATATCAAGAAAAATTTCTAGAGTTTACCGTGACAATTTAAAAAAAATTTTTGCAGGCAACATTTCCAGTCAAGTACAACGTATGCGAGACAATTTGAGGTTAGGGCTACATGTCCAATTTTACTTTCCATATATAAATGTAATGCGGTTTGATCCTCGCTAGTCAGTTTTCCGTCGTACTCGGATGATGGCTAAGTTTGGTTGAAACGCGTCAGTGCGTGAGACTGGCGGTAGTTTTGCTACGTTGTTCGACAACTGGTTAAGTACAATGTGTTTGGTGTTTATTTCAAGTTCGCAAACTTGATTTGAATAATTGTTATCACCAACCGCGCAATCAATGATTGTTTTATTTTAAGATAATCAATAGTACCTATCAAAATCAATTTTATTGGTGAATTGATCGAATGTAAAAATTGTGCATCTATCAGCAATCTTGCACACTGAAGGTTTTCGCGAAACAACCTTTTGAACACACAACTTCTTATTACGTTCCTTTATTCAAAATCGTATCTTAATAAAGGTGTATGGAAACTGATTAGTTTCTAAAAAGCAGGTTTGCAGATTTTCTGTATTGAATTACCAAGATTTTCCAAAAAGCTGAGGTGCGATAAGTTATTAATTATATTAAGAAAACGTTGACCTACAGAGCCAACTTTGCATAGAATAATTGTAAATATCCAATTGGCACAATAAAGTGCAAATATTAAACTCAAGCAGAATAACGAGAAAAAAACTTATACTCATTACCATGATGCTGATCAGAGATTATTAGTTTTAATTAAAATTATCAAAATAGAATTATTTTCACTATAATGTTTGAGCTATCAGCTTGAAATATATTATAAAAATTTATTATTCTTGCACTTAATTTGTTCTGGATAGAAGGAAAAACATAAATTAAAAGATTCGATTATAGATGAAACGAATTTATGAACATAGCTAATATTTGTAAGCAAAGATGAGAATTTCTAGTCAAATGCTTGAAAATCAACACGGCTTTCATAAATGCAAAATACAAAATTAAAATAAATTTTGATAAACAGTTTGATGTTACAAGACAGCATGATTATTTCTCAAATGAATGATTCACAACGGAGCAAGTTTTCTCAAGAATACAAAAATGGTTTAATGTATAAACAAAGTGCCCTTTGTAGGGAACTCGAAGCTTAGGATACACTGATTCGTTTAGGCTAAATATGTGACGCTTTTGGCACTCTAGATTCTGTCTTAAAACTTTTGCCAAAATTCACAGAAGGTATGTTTGTCTGTGTTCCACCGATTACCAATATGTTACTAAACACGTATTATATGGAAAAATTTAGTCTAATGTATAAATAAAGTGCCCTTTTGTTGGTAACTCGAAGCTTGGGATAAGCTGATTCGTTAAAGCTAAATATGTGACGCTTTAGGCACTTTAGATTCTGTCTTAAAATTTTTGCCAAAATTCAAAGAAGGTATATTTTTCTGTGTTACACCGATTAACGATATATTACTAAACATCTATTTTATGAGAGATTGGAGGATTTTTGCACATTTACTTCCTGTATTTCTTACTAAACCTATTAGCCATAAATTTAACAAATTTCTCACATAATCCACTTCATTTGTGCGGTCAATATTAAATTGGACTTATGGACAACTGTGCAATGTTAGTTTAATAGAGATACTTAATATAACCTTTGTTAAACTACATACGTTGTATCTGACTTTCTTAAAGGCAATATGATCATATTATTCAATGCTAAAAAGGAGCAAGATATGCCAAAAAATGTTATATATGTAACAAATCACAATAAATTCTGGCAGCAACAGTTAGTGTGGCATCAGATTCAACCTGTCCCGTAGATGGAGTTTTTTACAATATTAGGCCCTGTTACGTTTGTAACAACAACATTTACATACTTTTATCTGATCGTTGTCTTTTGGCATACAGTCTTTTTTATTCCGTCATCATCTTGTTTCATGTGAAGCCTCGAGTTTGGTCGAACTGTGCGGTAAATTTTATTGCTGAATGTGTTTGACTGTATGGAAGGAAGCGTGCGAGACACGAGAAGCAAGTTTCGGCTGCTGAAGAAAACTTTTGCCATAGGCATCTTGGCAAAGAGTGCTCATCAGCCGTGGTTGGCAGCTTATCTAGGAGAGGGAAAACTCCGAATACAAACCATACTCACTAGGAATGCGCGACCAAGTGTTCTTCTACAGTCCACATATATCCATGAACGTTTAATGGTTATGTGGCAGTGAAACATTAGTCACTTTTGGCTTTTGTAGGGCTGTGCATGATGATGCAGATGATTTTGTCCGCATTTCGCGCCTGGTCGCATCGATACTTATTTTTTGCGTATTTTTGTCTACAGAATGCTCATCTAAATCACATTCTATCAAGTATAATAAACAAGTTTAATTTACATTTGAACTTCTTCTTTTATAGGTTTGAATGGCTTATATCTTAAGAATACTGACATTTCACTAGATAATCTTGTTTTAACTATTTTACTTACTTATCCTACTACTGTGCTTCTTCTTTCCTTGGGTATTTTTTTGTTTGACCATTAATTAACTTAACTTTATAGCTCAATAAAATTTATTGCTTTTACTAACGTTTTAATCATTCAGTTATGTGTGTTTTTACTTGTTGTGCAGATACATTAATTTGTCCCCTCCATAACCACCGGAGTCATCCTTTGTTACGTCATGAATGTGAGGTGTGCAAGGAAGATGATAGCATTAAAGTATTTTAGTTTCACTTAGATTAATGCTACGCGTTCAAGCCATTATTTTTTAACGGATAGGTCCAAAGTTATATGCACTGGCACACATTCATACGTGACGCAAGCCTATCTATTGAAACCTATAATTGAAATCCAAATTTATACCTAAGACTTTGAGATTATGTTTATCCAATGGAAATTTAAGCTTAATTTTCCTTGCTACCTAGGTGTTTTAAAATACATTTACGTGATGTTAAAGTCTAGAAATTGAGGGTTCATTTTCTCCGTTCTCCGGATTGTCTCTTCGATATTAAAATTGAAGAAAAAACAATTTTAAACAGCCATTTTGCTTAAGTTCCGGAAAATGTCTTATACCGATTTGTATCATCGAAAGGAATATTTATAGTAATGTATCAGTAGGCAACAATGCCATGCAATTTTTATATACTCATTTATACTGAGAAAAGAATATTATTTATTACAATTGATATCCAGTTTCAATAATGAATATTTAAAAAAAATCTTTTAGTTACATAATTCATCCGCAAAACCAAGTTTATTTACGAAAATAATTCTAAAAATTTGAAATCTACTATAATTTACACTTAAAAGTACTGTTTGGTAACTAATGCCCATCTTAATAGTACGCGCAAAACCTGCACACTAATAAAATTCGATAAAAAATATAGATTTCCATCATTACAAAACTTCGCTCCTAACATTTAGAAACCCATATAAACTATGCTTCATTGGAATATTGGCTTAATATTCTCTATTCAGCTGCAAACCTAAAAATTTTAGCTTCCAATCTGTATTTATATATATATATATATATATATATATATATATATATATATATATATATATATATATATATATATATATATGTGTGTGTGTGTGTGTGTGTGTGTATTGTCGCATTATAATTTAAGCATAGCTTAATTACCAACGTAATTCATAAGGTGTATACCACTTGATCCGCTTTGCACTAAACGAGTAATACATATGAAAAATTGCTGCAATCGATTCAATTTGCATTTGTTTCAGAGTCGAGAAACTCAACCAAAGCGTGACCCAAGCGTAGCAATATAATCTTATCGTTTTGTCAGTCGTTCCATCAGTTAGAATCATCGTTTATTCCATCCCAGTCATTTGATTTCACCTAATACAGTGTAGAATACAACGGCAGATCACGACTTAACATTGTGAGCAAATCAAATGTATTTTTACTATGTGGTGTGACCGGTTTCAAAATGGAATTTAAGTTTCTCACAAACTTAGGCCACATCAATTTATTCAGCATGAGTACCTTCAGATATTAGTTACGTTTTCCTCAACTACTGATTAAATTAAGGTCCATTTACCATATTTTTGCAACTTGCCATTATAAGCCTCTCTAGATATTTTAATTAGACAGCATTAACATTATTTATGACCATTTTTTAATAAAATATATTCAATTGCCTAATAATCACTCCTTTATTTCATTTCACATAAAAATATATTGAGAATAATTGAAATACTTTAAAGTATTAAAATTCGTAATCTGTGGCTCTTGCTAAATTTTTAACAAAAAAAATTTTTAACAAACATTTCCTTGCTCAACGTATTATTTAAACGCATATGAAATTGGAATTAAATTCGAAATGTTTCAAAACTTAATTGGTCAGTTAATTTGTTTTAGCACGCAACTTGTAGTGACAGTGTGTGCTTTGAATTGGTTAAAAAAATAATTTAATTTATTTTGTTAAAAATTTTGTGAATTAGTTAAAGTCGAAGCAAAATAATTTTTAATAATTCTAAAGGCTGCCATTTATATTTGGTAATTTAATTTCTACCTAAAACTATTCGATTACTCCATATTATTTTTATTATTCAGAAGAGAAAATACATTTTATAGAAAGGTGGATAACGACTGTTTTTTTCGAGAATACTCAGCTACGCTTTACAACCATGCATTTAAATAAATCCGCAGTTTCAATTCTATTAGATGAAAAATAGTCTGGTTTAAATTTTACTTCAATTTCTTGTCTGTGGTTTCTTTGTAGACTGATTTGTGACTGCGCACGTGTATGCGTCTTTGAGTGAATCTGTTTACCAATCTTTGCGCTATTCGACTGCATTCATATTGTGCTACATTGGTGGGTTGACCTGGTGTTTACATTGTTTTTTTATCACGTGTACGCATGTTAAATTTCATATCGAGTTGTTATTTTGTTTTTTTACGTTGTCTTTGGTAATATCTCATCGTGTGACTTTTTTAGGGCTGGTCGCTCATTTTTGTGCAATTTTTGTCACAAGACAAGATACGGAGCGAAAAAAATTCGTATACGTAATAAATAACAAAGCAAACGCGATAAAAAAAATCAATCAAAACAAAAATAACCAGATTTCAACCAGCAGCCAAGAATAAAATAATATTGACCCCTTAGACACAAAAACATTCGCACACGCATTCAAAAATTAACGCACACTAAACTAAAAAAATAAACAGAGAAAAAATATAAATTATACTATCTTTCATTCGCTTAATAAAAAGAAAACCCATGATGTATACGATGGAAATATGGTGATGTGTTGTTCAGAATTCTCGAAATAAACTGGCCATAACCCAATTTGTTATTAGATATTCTCTCTTCATTATAAAAAAATATATAAATTTGTCTAAACAAAACGTTATTTTCTAATTACTTTACTCTTTATAATGTTTTTCCGCTTTAATTGGAGCTGCATAATTAATAAGAAAAAATTGCGTACTCAGAGGAATATTTTGATCTAGTTATTTTCCCGTATTAAACGACTCGTTCAAAAATCGCGGTAAACATGAGTATCTTAAAGATGTTTTTGCCAGATAGCATAATATGCAACAAATGGTTAAGCCAAGACGTAAGTAAAGAATAAGCGCTACATTTCAAGTTTTTCAACTAATACTAGCGCGTATAAAGACAACTATATATACATTTTATTTTTTGAAATTTATATACATAAGGATCACTATGAATTATGGAAAGTTATTTTGTAGTTGGTTTTAAGCGTAAAGCGAGTTCCTACTAATGAGTTGAAGGAAAACTTGAAATCAATACGTACATGGAAATAAAATGTTTCTCTACGACGACTTTATCACAATCCGACTATTCCTATTTGAATAAAACGTGCCCTCATTTTGAGACTGCCAATAAATGATTCTAGCTGAACAAAAAAGACAAGGTTTATTTTAGATACTGTTTGTGGCGGAGAACTAACATTTATTCAATTGTGTATTGTGTGTTGCGCACCTAGTAAACTGATAGTTCAAAAATGACTATAAGGGTAAACCAAAGACAGCACAAACTAGACGCATAACCTCATGCACATACATTTTCGTGCTTACTGGAGACTCATCAGTAGGAGCCGTTATTACGTCCTTTACCCACTTGACATTTTGGTAATAGATATGGGAAAATAAGGCAGTACAGTCTCCTATACGAATTTAAAAACCTGCAAAAGTGAAGCTAACTTAATGTAAAGTCTTCAACTATGCTATATTCAAAGCCAACTTCACTAGAGAGAGTATATATATATATATATATATATATATATATATATATATATATATATATATATATATATATATACCAAGTTTTTAAATGGATACCAACACTCAACTTAATGCACTTCAATTCATTACTCTTTAATAATGCTGCTTCACTGCATGAAATACATAGAATTTACCAGGTCTAAAACATTTATTTGCGTATGCTTGTTAGAGTAAGTGGTTTGGATTGCATAACTAAATTTTCAAATTCAATATGTACCAGTCCAACAAATAATAATTAAAGCCCGTCTTGTAGACGGTAATTTATACCATTTTGAATCGAATGCACAACATTTTAATCCATACAATCATCAGTTTTGTTTATTTCCGATGAACGTCCAATAAAACAATTTACATTCTATTTATTGTGGCATTTAATTTTGTAAATCCATTATATGTGCATATATTGGTATATATGTAGGAAAACAGCCATATTCAAGTACATTATATCATTTTGTACGCTGCTAAAAGGGTTTTAATTTTCCAATGAAAGAGTCATTACACACTCACACCTTCATGATTAATCTAGCTAAATTTAGTCTAGTAGTGCCAATTTATTTCACTTTGAACGTCTATCGACTTAGCTACCTGGGACTACACCTGATTAGACCTAAGTAAATTTCCTATTACCCACGTCAATGCTGTTTTCTTTATTCTTCAAAATATTGAAACTAAAACCACCTTCCACACATTTTTGATTGCGTTCTCTGGGGTAACACAAATAAATTTGCGCAAATTTTATGACATGCATGTGAAAACCAAGTAATATTTTTATTTATTAATATTTTTATGATGGAACTATGCTAATTTCTAGTTTTCATAGATTATCCTTCTTAGGGTTGCACTTTAATTAGTATAAGCATTTTTTCTGACGTCTGTGAGAAAACACCGGGTAGTTCTGTTTAGAATCATTTAAACTTCGCTTCGATTATTATATTAGAATTCCGATAATGCGAGCACTTAGCGTTCCACGGGATGCACTTGTGTTACTAGTAGTTAAATTGCGTTAGGATTTTATCAACAGTTTTCTTGTATATTATAAAATTTCGTGCTGGAACTGAACACTATTCCAATTTTATATACCATGTGGCACAATAATACAAGACTAGGTTACAACAAATGAACAAGTAAATATACCTATTAGCTGAACAATTTTGAGTCTTAAAAAGTTTTACACTTCTACACCCACTAATCTCTTTCAAACTGAGCGAGACATTTAACAACAGTCTGATGCGCAAGCCGTTTCCTGGAATACCTTATAAATATTTTGGTTAATACCATTTTACATTGCATTTTTAGCAAATTTTACACATAATTTTAATTCGAGAAAAGCCGTAAGAAACTGATACAATGGGTAAACAATATGTTATCTCTGATGAGCCGGTATAAGCACCTGTGATTTTGGCCTTGATTATTTAGTTTGTAATGAACAGGTATGTATTACAGTTTTTCGTACACGTAATGCATTTATTTCCAGGTTTTAATTAACATTACACATATAGAGAGCGTATAATATTCATTACATTTTATTAAAGCATTTAATGAAAAAATAAAACACGTAATTATTTCGTCTTAAAATAAGTTATTTGTCGAGGGCGTCCAAATAGAAGAAATAACATTCACACCGTTTCTAATGAAGCTCTCGTTTTTTTTAAATTATTTGTTAGGCATAATTTGCTTTTGACGGAATTGTGCCTGGATTAAACAAACTATTACTATTAGTTCCGCAGATTTACTGCATTTAAACAAGATATTGAGTATAAGGTTTGGAAATATTTGTCAAAGTAATCTTTTTGTCAAATGCCTATAATTCTGAGGCGGTTTATGTTATAATAATGTGCATCCGTTTTATGCAATTATGTTCATTTTATTTATTTGAATTTAGCTGCAAGTTCACTTCTTTTAGGTACTGTTGAAAAGTTGAATTTTTTTTATTGCTTCCTTAAAATGTTTACCAAGATGAGGCTTACGCATTAGTAGGAGTTGTGTTTAATATCCGTTTTAGCGAGGATTATTACTTAACAGCTCCTCTTACTTTTCATGCGAGCAGTTAATCAGACTAAATTCGAAATTAACAATGCAATTTTTATTGAGGAATTTCCGCGCAATATTCAAGTACTAGCCAGTATGATAAACAGAAAAATCAAATACGCCATGTGCCCTAACATTGATGGTCGACTTCACTATATCCTAAATAATAAAGTTCGACTAAATCATCATCATCATCATCATCATCATCAATACTATAGACATAAGTAGCTGAGGCTTCATTGCCATATAAATATGCGAAGAAAAAAATTAATAAAAGAATTAGAATTTTTTTAAAGAGTGTCATAAAGGACGGGAATCTAGTTAATATGAGTAAAGTCACCTTGAACACGCACGGAAGTGAGACAAACTAAACATCTGCACAACGCGATTATGGCCAAATCAGCTTTAAGCCAAATTAAGGAATGAAAAATTTTTGAACAAATTTCTAACCGTATCTCATTTCGAAATCGCCCACAGTTTTCAAAAGATGTGTCGGTTTAACAAAAAATAAATTACGCACACACTTATCATGCAAATTTTACCACACAAGCTTTTATGAAATATAATTGCACAAATATTAAATTAGAAAAACTGAGTAAATAATTGCCCCATTCAACTATATAAAAATGGAGTAATATAAGGGAGTACGTTAAGTCTGGCGCAAAAAATAATGATTTCTATTTAGCAAAGCTTAGATTATTATGAAATAAGACAAATATGACAGTGCAGTCACAAAGCTTGCTATGACAACTCTAATACATAAAATAAAATTTCCATGACTATCAGAATCCGACATGCAAAAACCCACCTTTTTATTCAAGAACATTACAATTGACAACAAACATACAATATTGCTAGTAGCCCTCTAGTTCACCGACACTGATATAACTAGGTCTGATCCATACCCATGAAAACCAAACCAATTTTATATTGGTGAATTTGTCTCTAAAAGAAATAGACTAATATTAGTCCTATGATAAACTACCAAATTAACAAATCATCAGTATGTACATGAAAAGTGCTAAATTTGAGTTATGAATTCTGATTGTGGCACCGATGGAATTAATTTGAATTTTAATTATGGAGAAAATATTTCATGATAACTAATGTCGATCGAGGTTAGAGTAGGCAGCTTTGCTAGCTTAGCCGTTATTTGGAATTGTTTGATATTTTCAAGTTTGTCAAAATTTGGCTATCTCAAATGCTAAAGTGTTGGTTTTATTTACAGTTTTGGTAAGTATGATATATAGTGAATCTGCTTTGAAGTCTTATTTGCTGATACTGTATGTTTACAAATAAATATAGGAGAATGCATTGGTAGACTGTTCCACATTTGTTGTCTAAATATTTAGTACGTTTTTGGTTTTGTACCGGCACCTAATTATAAGGTGTCAGTAAACACAAAATGTCTCTGCAAATGAAAATATACCTTTAGTTCCAATTAATTTTCACATATCCCTCGGGTCCAATTAAAACTCATTTGTTACTAGGTATGTAATACCTAATACATAACATCATATATTTCAGTTCTCTGTTATAATGAATATAATAATAGCCTAAATTGTACCCAAACTAATAAAAAGATAGAATTAATGATTTATTCATAAATTTTTGAAGGCCAAAGATTGACACAGATCAGTCTATGATTTTGAATGGTTTAGACTTAACATTATGAAGATATCCGAATTAATTCAGTTATTTAACCGATTTGATCGTTGCTCCGCGCATCTTAGGAATGGCAATAAACAGGTTTACCAAGAGTCATAAACTTGAACCATCATGCCATTTTTTACTAAAGTATGCTTGTAAGACGTCGTTGCCTCTTGTAGATCCTCGGAATTATTGAGTCAAAATTAATTTTAAATTGATACATTACTTGTATATTTTTAAAAGACAGACGACAGACTAACATGGAAAAGTGCTTATATAACATCCAACGACAGGAGTAATCACCAATACCATTGTATTGAACTATTCGTCGAACAACATAACAAAACTACCCCCAATCGCAACACACTGACGCGTTTCGACCTTCTATGATCATCATCAGAGTACGACGGCAAACTGACTATCGCTGATCAGACCGCATTGAATATATATGGAAATAAAAGTTAGATAAGCAGCCCTCACCTCTAGCAGTCTCGCATCTATTGAACTTGGACGCATATCTAACTTTGATTTCCATATATATTCAATGCGGTCTGATCCTCGATTGTTAGTTTGACGTCATACTCTTGTGATTATCATGGAAGGTCGAAACACGTCAGTGTGTTGCGGCTGGCGGTAGCTTTGCTATGTTGTTCAACGACTGGTTCAACACAATGGGATTGGTGTTTACTTCAAGCTCGCAAACTTGATTTAAAGAATAGTTACCACCACACGCGCAATCAATTATTGTTAAATTATATATGCAACGATAGGGTTTGTTTCGGCATATATATTTCGTATAAAATGAATATTGTGTAAGGTAACGGATACAAACTTTCCACTAGATAAGCTTTATGGAAAATTAGTGTTATCCATAAATATATATATATATATATATATATATATATATGTATGTATTCGTTCAAGATCTTACTTTATGTGGGCATAAATTTTCATTCAATATCACTAACGCAGGCCATAAATATACAGGTTAAAATTTTGACTATGTTTGCATAAAAAGTAATCCATTAATACGATTCACATGATTTTACTGCTTAAATTTTTAAAATGACAAGTAAAAAGAAAACTTGCTGGTATATATATATAACTCTATTAGTCTTTTGTTTAAATTAGGCAGAGCGTCATGCTTTTAAAATAAAAATTAACCCAGATGAATATGATTAAGAGAAAACGAAAGATTGGCTTTTACTCCAGAATTGTGCGGAATTCCCTAAAACTAATAATGAATGTTGTATTGGCAATTTAAATATAAAATATTCCGTTATGTAATATCTTTCGTGTTGACCTACCTTTTTTTACTGACATCTTTTTTGTGTATTCTTAAATAAATATTCGAAGAGAAACAAATTATATATGTAATTTACGCATAGATGTTTTACTTTTATTTAATGCGTGCAATTCCGTTGTTTTTTGCATGTCTTTGTATGCAGCCAAAAACAAAATTTCTTCTATTTTTTTATAACATAATAAACTAACATTATTTACGAGATCGTATGCCAGTAAAACATAAATTAACTTGAAGAGTTACCTGGAATCGATCTAGAGCTATAGCTGAAACGCTAATAATGCTGACATAGATGTTGGTACACTGACCAGCCGAGGTGAGTTTACAGACTAGCTCGCCCATTGGCCAGGCCTGATAACGGTAAAACAATCGGAGGAGGCTGAACGGTTGACTAAACACGCACAGCATCAAATCAGACGCCGCCAAATTTAAAATGAATAGATTTCTTGCTGTGCGCATTCTTGAATGCCTCAATACTGCAAAGATAACCAGACTGCTGCCAACCGCGCCAAAAATTATTACAACAGTGAAAATGACCAGGAACACGGTGAGAAGAATGCGCTCTGATAGCGGAGCCTTGGCGAATCTATTGTCCATGCGTTGAACAATATCAAGGAAGTCGGTTTGCACATCGGCAGACAAACAATGCCGGATAAACTGTTCAATACTGGCCAGTATAGAGTCGGATGTTGGCCTAAAGTTTGTGCAGTTGAATGCGTTCTTGGGCGCCAGACGGTTAACAGTCGCAACGTCAACCCCTTGACTCGGCAATTGCATTTCTCCACGACTTGCTGGCAATAGGCTGCGGATTTCTAATGATTAATTAAATCTTGCTCCATTAACGATGTCAGTTTTACTGACAGAAATCTGTTTTATGCACAAGTAATTACGCCGATTGATTCAGCCGCGGGAGCCAGTATAAAAATATAAATACCGCGTTATCTTTTTTGCAATGGAGCATCACAATGATATTAAGAATCATTTTTCTGGTTTCACCGTTTACGCCGAAAGGCCAAACGTAATTTTCCGCTTTTAGGCAGCATTGCTTCATCTACTATGCTAAACACGGGCCGTATTTCAGTTGATAAGCTGTATTAAAATTTGCATTTCCTCATTGTTAATATTTTAATCACTTAACAAGACAGACTGGCTGTTACATGCTTATCTGTTCGATTATTTCCATGACATGTTTTAAACTGCTACATGGGCACAATTATAAGTCAGAGTTTGACTTCATAACCATTTTTCAAAGAGTAGCAGATTTGTTCCGAATGAAAATAATTGAAACAGCGTCATTCGGGCAAGAAATTATTTAACTCTATTTGAACAGTATTCAGAATAAAACAGTAAATAGTGCACATTAGCCGAAACGATGAAATATAAGTGTAACCATTCAGGAAATTCACTTACGAATGACCTTCAGAAATGCTTAAATTTTATTGGTCCAAATTGCGACAAAATAAAAATGTATTGTGATACGGCTGTACAATTGGAATTGGGGAAATTTCAGGTGATTACTGATAATCTCTGTCTAGACTGCGAATAATAGTGATTTGTAGTCTAAATTCAAATTTTGAGAATATCCGTAAAAACTCTGAATATTTCCCTATGAGTTGAGAAATACCGAGGCATATCTGTGTAATTATTTATTCATTATGTGACTGTTAAAAAATCAAAATTAATTTCTGATGACATTGATTACATTTTGGGTAAAATATTCTATTATTTTAAAGCATGAATATACGCTTATGAAGACAGAAACATTTTCAATTAAGTCTAGCTTTTACTAAAATTGTCGATTTTCTTATCAAAGAATTAAATTTGGCATAGGAAATATTACAATTCAACAGGAATAATAATAAAATGAAAATATTTACTTGATTATATATATAATCTTCTGATCCAGTAGAATGATATGCATAAGAGAGGAACTTTTAATCATGGTTATGTTTTGTCTGAAATAGTTTATGTTTTTTGTACAATTTGTGTGCTCAGGAAGAAAACTTCAATAATGATACAAGTTTTAATGCGAACCCAGCTGTGATTATGTCCTAGCTAGGAGTATGTCAGTTTTCTGCAAACTATCATTGTGCCTTTCCGTGCACGAAAATTATGATCCTTGCCCTAGACTAGACGAGGTCGACACTGACTAGCTTAAAAACGGATATAGACATTTGGATTTGATAGATATAAGTTTTTTAGTAGACTACAATAAGGCATTTGCATGCATTGAATTGACTAATTTTAGGTAGACAAACTCAAGATGATACATCTTGAGAACTTTAGATAATTTTTGTTCCTGCATATTATAAAATAAATTAAACCAAATGAGTATATTCCTGCGTGTTATTTAATATTACTCACTAAACTTTGTTTTTAATAGTTTTGTTTTCAAAAATTTCTTTTTAATTGTTGCGCTTTTGTTATATAGTAGAGCTAGATATTTTTTTCTTATATGAAACAATTAACGTATACATTTGCTTCGTTTGTGTGTGTACATTGTCTGACATTTTGTTCTATAAAGCGACAAGTTTTGAGAATAAAAGCACACGTTAATATAAGTTTTGGTGACGTTGAGGTAAATATTATAATCAAAAATACCAATTTCACTGACAATGCAACATGAATGAATTTTAAATTTACGAACGTCATTTCGTATAAAAACTTAGGATTCATTGGCTAAAGTCAAGTGTCAGTTAGATATTTTTGTAGATTTAATTAATAAACGCTTGCATTAGATAGATTTAAATCGTTCCAGTTTGCTTTCAGTGTTCGAGATGACTGTTATGTATACAATAATTTGTTTTATATTTCATAAAGTATAACCATGAACACGGAAATTTTTGTTAATCTCCACACCCAGCAGACAAAGCATTTGGGTCTAAGTAGCAATACCCTGTTTAGGTAATTATTTAATTTTAAGAAATGTTTGAAAATTTTCTAAATTTTTGGTCTTGAAAATTTATTTCTCAGAAGGATGTTATTTCTTCTATAAGTAAATTATACTTAAAGAATTTTGAAAAATGACCTGATTAAATCTTGGTGATGTTAAACTGTTGGATCTGGAATGCGCAATGAATGCTCTAGAGAAATTGTTTGATTTTATAAATCTGCCTTCCTAACAGAGTTGTACATATAAAATAATGAAGTTTCATCCCTGTGCGTGATAATTTTATTCTGTTTAATCACGTCATTCATTACGAGGAAAATATTTAATGAATAACGGTCCTAAATATGCACATTAGGGAACTCCAGTAGTGATAAAAATAGATGGCATTTCGTCCAATGTGACGGCAGTTAGTCTTGCCAGTTGTATCTATAAATGCATTTCAGTTTGTTTATTTGAAGATTTAAATGAGTATGTTCCTCAACAATTGCGTGCACGAAAAAGGTATCAAAATCCTTAGAGATATCTATAAATATTACAATGACATCTTTATTTAAAGAGATGGTAGTCTGTATTTCTTCTGGAAGCGTGATCATGTTGGAAGTGCACTGTCGACTTCGGGTAAATCCAGTTTGCTTTTAGAGTTCGAGATGACGGTTTCGTATTCAATAATATGTTTTATATTTCAAAAAGTGCAATCTTGAACTCGGTAATTTTTGTTCCAGAATGATCTAAAATTTTGGTCTTGAAAATTTATTTCTCAGAAGGATGTTATTTGTTCTATAAGTAAATTATTCTTAAAGAATTTTCAAAAAAAAACTGACTTACACTTGCTGATGGTAAACTATTGGTTATAGATTGCGCAATGAAAGCTGAGGAGGAATTTTTTTGATTTTACAAATCTGCCTTACTTACAGAGTTGTCTTTATAAAATATTGAAGCTTCATAAGTGTTCTTGGTAGTTTTATTCTGTTTAATAACGTCATTCATTACGAGTAAAATATTTAATGAATATCGGTCCTAAATATGAAATTTGGGGAACTCCAGTTGTGATAAAATTAGATAGAATGTCGTCTATCGTGACGGCATATAGTCTTCGCCGTTTGTTTATGCGAATATTGAAATGAGTATGTTCCTGAACAAATGCGTTCACGAATAACGTATCAAAATCATTAGAGATGTCTAAATATATTACATTACATCTTCATTTAAAGATATGGTGGTCTATATTTCTTCTGGAAGCGTAATCATGTTGGAAGTACACTGTCGACTTCGGGCAAATCCATAGTGATGGATGTCTTGAGAGTGAAACAGCGTTTTAATCTTTTATAAACATTAGTGGGTAATGAAATATGAGATATTTAATTTAGACATATTTACTAATTTCTAGTTTTGCTATATGGTAATTTATTAAAGTGAATTTGCTGCATTTGAACCGCACAGTATTGTTGCAAACACAAGCCAGTTTCTTTTGTGTGTACGATGAGTGAATAAATATGTTACTGATAATGCGATGCTTTTTTGATATCGTTGGTTCGTCATAAACCTGTCCAATGTTTTGAAGATAATTTGATATAGACTTTTTCTCGTTAGCAATGAACACGTTGCTATTTCTTGCAAAGACTAGCTATTCGGTAGGTCTATGTTTTGGAACAGAACCTCTAATTGATGTTGCATTGATAGTTGTTGTGAAGAATTCTTTTTTTTCTTATCGTATTTTGGCATGTGATTTGGAGTGTAGGGACTGTTTTAATGCAATTATCATGGAATACCACGTTTTGATATACTTTTTGTCTGATTGTTTTAATAACCAAATAAAAAAACATTTCAATTATCTTTTAAGCAAAAAACATATGCCTTCTAACATTTTGGTAT
>JAQBSW010012346.1:0-17052 GCA_029291075.1 Eudiplozoon nipponicum | reverse complement strand
AACTTGACTGGAAATGTCGGCTGCACAATTTCTATGCAGTCACGAACATTAACTGTTTGCAGCTTTCGCCACATATACATATATAGGCAATACAATTTAACAATAATTGATTGCGCGGGTGGTGGTAACAATTCTTTAAATCAAGTTTGCGAGCTTGAAGTAAACACCAATCCCATTGTATTTAACCAGTCGTCGAACAACATAACAAAACTACCGCCAGCTCGCAACGCACTGACGCGTTTCGACCTTCCATGATCATCATCAGAGTACGACGGCAAACTGACTATCGAGGATCAAACCGCATTGAATATATATGGAAATCAAATTTAGATATGCGGCTCTCACCTCTAGCAGTCTTGCATACATTGAACTTGACTGGAAATGTCGGCTGCACAATTTCTATGCAGTCACGAACATTAACTGTTTGTAGCATTCGCCACATATACATATATAGGCAATACAATTTAACAATAATTGTTTGCGCGGGTGGTGGTAACAATTCTTTAAATCAAGTTTGCGAGCTGGAAATGAACACCAATCCCATTGTATTTAACCAGTCTTCGAACAACATAACAAAACTACCGCCAGCCGCAACGCACTGACGCGTTTCGACCTTCCTTGATCATCATCAGAGTACGACGGCAAACTGACTATCGAGGATCAAACCGCATTGAATATATATGGAAATCAAATTTAGATATGCGGCTCTCGCCTCTAGCAGTCTCGCATACATTGAACTTGATTGGAAATGTCGGCTGCACAATTTCTATGCAGTCACGAACATTAACTGTTTGCAGCTTTCGCCACATATACATATATAGGCAATACAATTTAACAATAATTGTTTGCGCGGGTGGTGGTAACAATTCTTTAAATCAAGTTTGCGAGCTTGAAGTAAACACCAATCCCATTGTATTTAACCAGTCTTCGAACAACATAACAAAACTACCGCCAGCCGCAACGCACTGACGCGTTTCGACCTTCCTTGATCATCATCAGAGTACGACGGCAAACTGACTATCGAGGATCAAACCGCATTGAATATCTATGGAAATCAAATTTAGATATGCGGCTCTCGCCTCTAGCAGTTTCGCATACATTGAACTTGACTGGAAATGTCGGCTGCACAATTTCTATGCAGTCACGAACATTAACTGTTTGTAGCTTTCGCCACATATACATATATAGGCAATACAATTTAACAATAATTGTTTGCGCGGGTGGTGGTAACAATTCTTTAAATCAAGTTTGCGAGCTTGAAGTAAACACCAATCCCATTGTATTTAACCAGTCGTCGAACAACATAACAAAACTACCGCCAGCCGCAACGCACTGACGCGTTTCGACCTTCCTTGATCATCATCAGAGTACGACGGCAAACTGACTATCGAGGAACTAACCGCAATGAATATCTACGGAAATCAAATTTAGATATGAACTCTCGCCTCTAGCAGTTTCGCATACATTGAACCTGACTGGAAATGTCGGCTGCACAATTTCTATGCAGTCACGAACATTAACTGTTTGTAGCATTCGCCACATATACATATATAGGCAATACAATTTAACAATAATTCTTTGCGAGGGTGGTGGTAACAATTCTTTAAATCAAGTTTGCGAGCTGGAAATGAACACCAATCCCATTGTATTTAACCAGACTTCGAACAACATAACAAAACTACCGCCAACCGCAACGCACTGACGCATTTCGACCTTCCTTGATCATCATCAGAGTACGACGGCAAACTGACTATCGAGGACCAAACCGCATTGCATATCTATGGAAATCAAATTTAGATATGCGGCTCTCGCCTCTAGCAGTTTCGCATACATTGAACTTGACTGGAAATGTCGGCTGCACAATTTCTATGCAGTCACGAACATTAACTGTTCTTAGCATTCGCAACATATAAATATATAGGCAATACAATTTAACAATGATACTTTGCGAGGGTGGTGGTAACAATTCATTAAATCAAGTTTGCGAGCTGGAAATAAACACCAATCCCATTGTATTTAACCAGACTTCGAACCACATAACAAAACTACCGCCAGGCGCAACGCACTGACGCGTTTCGACCTTCCTTGATCATCATAAGAGTACGACGGCAAACTGACTATCGAGGATCAAACGCATTGCATATCTATGGAAATCAAATTTAGATATGCGGCTCTCGCCTCTAGCAGTTTCGCATACAATGAACTTGACTGGAAATATCGTCTGCACAATTTCTATGCAGTCACCAACATTAACTGTTTGTAGAATTCTCCACTTATACATATATTGGCAAAACAATTTAACAGTAATTCTTTGCGAGGTTGGTGGAAACAATCCTTTAAATCAAGTTTGCGAGCTGAAAATGAACACCAATCCCATTGTGTTTAACCAGACGTCGAACAACATAACAAAACTACCGCCAGCCGTAACGCAGAGGCGTTTTGACCTTCCTTGATCATCATCAGAATACGACGGCAAACTGACTATCGAGGACCAAACCGCATTGCATATCTATGGAAATCAAATTTAGATATGAGTCTCTCGCCTCCAGCAGTTTCGCATACAATGAACTTGACAGGAAATGTCGGCTGCACTATTTCTATGCAGTCACGAACATTAACTGTTCTTAGCATTCGCAACATATAAATATATAGGCAATACAATTTAACAATGATACTTTGCGAGGGTGGTGGTAACAATTCATTAAATCAAGTTTGCATGCTTGAAATAAACACCAATCCCATTGTATTTAACCAGTCTTCGAACAACATAACAATACTACCGCCAACCGCAACGCACTGATGCATTTCGACTTTCCTTGATCATTATCAGAGTACGACGGCAAACTGACTATCGAGGACCAAACCGCATTGCATATCTATGGAAATCAAATTTAGATATGAGGCTCTCACCTCCAGCAGTTTCGCATACAATGAACTTGACAGGAAATGTCGGCTGCACAATTTCTATGCAGTCACGAACATTAACTGTTCTTAGCATTCGCAACATATAAATATATAGGCAATACAATTTAACAATGATACTTTGCGAGGGTGGTGGTAACAATTCATTAAATCAAGTTTGCGAGCTGGAAATAAACACCAATCCCATTGTATTTAACCAGACTTCGAACCACATAACAAAACTACCGCCAGGCGCAACGCACTGACGCGTTTCAACCTTCCTTGATCTTCATAAGAGTACGACGGCAAACTGAGTATCGAGGATCAAAGGCATTGCATATCTATGGAAATCATATTTAGATATGCGGCTCTCGCCTCTAGCAGTTTCGCATACAATGAACTTGACTGGAAATATCGTCTGCACAATTTCTATGCAGTTACGAACATTAACTGTTTGTAGCATTCGCCACATATACATATATAGGCAATACAATTTAACAATAATTGTTTGCGCGGGTAGTGGTAACATTTCCAATCAAGTTCGCGAGCTGGAAATAAACACCAATCCCATTGTATTTAACCAGACTTCGAACCACATAACAAAACTACCGCCAGGCGCAACGCACTGACGCGTTTCGACCTTCCTTGATCATCATAAGAGTACGACGGCAAACTGACTATCGAGGACCAAACCGCATTGCATGTCTATGGAAATCAAATTTAGATATGAGGCTCTCGCCTCCAGCAGTTTCGCATACAATGAACTTGACAGGAAATGTCGGCTGCACAATTTCTATGCAGTCACGAACATTAACTGTTTGTAGCTTTCGCCACATATACATATATATGATATACAATTTAACAATAATTGTTTGCGGGGATGGTGGTAACAATTCCTTAAATAAAGTTTGCGAGATGGAAATGGACACCAATCCCATTGTATTTAACCTGTCTTCGAACAACATAACAAAACTACCCCCAGCCGCAACGCACTGACGCGTTTCGACCTTCCTTGATCATCATCAGAGTACTACGGCAAATTGACTATCGAGGATCAAACCGCATTGAATATCTATGGAAATCAAATTTAGATATGCGGCTCTCGCCTCTAGCAGTTTCGCATAAATTGAACTTGACTGGAAATGTCGTCTGCACAATTTCTATGCAGTCACGAACATTAACTGTTTGCAGCTTTCGCCACATATACATATATAGACAATACAATTTAACAATAATTAATTGCGCGGGTGGTGGTAACAATGCTTTAAATCAAGTTTGCGAGCTGGAAATGAACACCAATCCCATTGTCTTTAACCAGTCTTCGAACAACATAACAAAACTACCGCCAGCCGCAACGCACTGACGCGTTTCGACCTTCCTTGATCAATATCATAGTACGACGGCAAACTGACTATCGAGGACCAAACCGCATTGCATATCTATGGAAATTAAATTTAGATATGAGGCTCTCGCCTCCAGCAGTTTCGCATACAATGAACTTGACAGGAAATGTCGGCTGCACAATTTCTATGCAGTCACGAACATTAACTGCTCTTGGCATTCGCAGCATATAAATATATAGGCAATACAATTTAACAATGATACTTTGCGAGGATGGTGGTAACAATTCATTAAATCAAGTTTGCGAGCTGGAAATGAACACCAATCCCATTGTATTTAACCAGATTTCGAACCTCATAACAAAACTACCGCCAGGCGCTAGGCACTGACGCGTTTCGACCTTCCTTGATCATCATCAGAGTACGACGGCAAACTGACTATCGAGGATCATATCGCATTGAATATCTATGGAAATCAAATTTAGATATGAGCTCTCGCCTCAAGTAGTTTCGCATACATTGAACATGACTGGAAATGTCGGCTGCACAATTTCTATGGAGTGACGAATATTAAATGTTTGTAACAATCGCCACTTATACATATATAGGCAATACAATTTAACAATAATAGTTTGCGCGGATGGTGGTAACAATTCTTTAAGTAAGGTTTGCGAGCCTGATATTAACACCAATCCCATTGTATTTAACCAGCCTTCGAACAGCATTACAAAACTACCGCCAGCCGCAACGCACTGACGCATTTCGACCTTCTTTGATCATCATCAGAATAAGACGGCAAACCGACTATCGAGGTTCAAACGGCATTCAATATCTATGGAATTCAAATTTAGATATAAGGCTCTCGCGTCTAGCAGTTTCGCATATTTTGAACTTGACAGGAAATGTCGGCTGCACAATTTCTATGCAGTCACGAACATTAACTGTTTTTAGCATTCGCCACATATCCATATATAGGCAATACAATTTAACAATAATTGTTTGCGCGGGTGGTGGTAACAATTGTTTATATCAAGATTGCATGCTTGAAATAAACACCAATCCCATTGTATTTAACCAGCCTTCGAACAACATAAGAAAACTACCGCCAGCCGCAACGCACTGACGCATTTCGACCTTCCTTGATCAACATCAGAATAAGACGGCAAACCGAATACTGAGGATCAAACCGCATTGAATATATATTGAAATCAAATTTAGATATGCGGCTCTCGCCTCTAGCATTCGCCACATATACATATATTGGCAATACAATATAACAATAATTGTTTGCGCGGGTGGTGGTAACAATTCTTAAAATCAAGTTTGGGAGATTGAAATAAACACCAATCCCATTGAATTTAAGCAGTCTTCGAACAACATAATAAATCTACCACCAGCCGCAACGCACTGACGCAATTCGACCTTCCTTGATCATCATCAGAATAAGACGGCAAACCGACTATCGAGGATCAAACCGCATTGAATATCTATGGAAATCAAATTTGGATATGCGGCTCGCGCCTCTAGCAATTTCGCATACTTTGAAATTGACTGGAAATGTCGGCTGCACAATATTATGGAGTCACAAACAGTAATTGTTTGTAGCATTCGCCACATATGCAAATATAGGCAAAACAATTTAACAGTAATTCTTTGCGAGGGTGGTGGTAACAATCCTTTAAATCAAGTTTGCGAGCTGGAAATGAACACCAATCCCATTGTGTTTAACCAGTCTTCGAACAACATAACAAAACTACCGCCAGCCGCAACGCACTGAGGCGTTTTGACCTTCCTTGATCATCATCAGAGTACGACGGCAAACTGACAATCGAGGATCAAACCGCATTGAATATCTATGGAAATCAAATTTAGATATGCGGATCTCACCTCTAGTAGTCTCGCATACATTGAACTTGACTGGAAATGTCGGCTGCACAATTTCTATGCAGTGACAACATTAACTTGTAGCATTCGCCACTTATACATATATAGGCAATAAAGTTAACAAAATTGTTTGTGAGCGGTTGGTGGAAACAATCCTTTAAATCAAGTTTGCGAGCTGGAAATGAACACCAATCCCATTGTGTTTAACCAGTCTTCGAACAACATAACAACACTACCGCCAGCCGCAACGCACTGAAGCGTTTTGAACTTCCTTGACGATCATCAGAGTACGACGGCAAACTGACTATCGAGCATCAAACCGCATTGAATATCTATGGAAATCAAATTTAGATATGCGGCTCTCGCCTCTAGTAGTTTCGCATACATTGAACTTGACTGGAAATGTCGGCTGCACAATTTCTATGCAGTGACGAATATTAATTGCTTGTAGCATTCGCCACTTATACATATATAGGCAATACAATTTAACAATAATTGATTGCGCGGGTGGTGGTAACAATTCTTTATATCAAGTTTGCATGCTTGAAATAAACACCAATCCCATTGTATTTAACCAGTCTTCGAACAACATAACAATACTACCGCCAGCCGCAACGCACTGACGCGTTTCGACTTTCCTTGATCGTCATTAGAGTAAGACGGCAAACTGACTATCGAGGATCAAACGCATTGCATATCTATGGAAATCAAATTTAGATATGCGGCTCTCGCCTCTAGCAGTTTCGCATACAATGAACTTGACTGGAAATATCGTCTGCACAATTTCTATGCAGTCACGAACATTAACTGTTTGTAGCATTCGCCACATATACATATATAGGCAATACAATTTAACAATAATTGTTTGCGCGGGTGGTGGTAACAATTCTTTAAATCCAGTTTGCGAGCTTGAAGTAAACACCAATCCCATTGTATTTAACCAGTCGTCGAACAACATAACAAAACTACCGCCAGCCGCAACGCACTGACGCGTTCCGACCTTCCTTGATCATCATCAGAGTACGACGGCAAACTGACTATCGAGGATCAAACGCATTGCATATCTATGGAAATCAAATTTAGATATGCGGCTCTCGCCTCTAGCAGTTTCGCATACAATGAACTTGACTGGAAATGTCGGCTGCACAATTTCTATGCAGTCACGAACATTAACTGTTTGCAGCTTTCGCCACATATACATATATAGGCAATACAATTTAGCAATAATTGATTGCGCGGGTGGTGGTAACAATTATAGTAATCAAGTTTGCGAGCTTGAAGTAAACACCAATCCCATTTTATTTAACCAGTCGTCGAACAACATAACAAAACTACCGCCAGCCGCAACGCACTGACGCGTTTCGACCTTCCTTGATCATCATAAGAGTACGACGGCAAACTGACTATCGAGGATCAAACCGCATTGAATATATATGGAAATCAAATTTAGATATGCGGCTCTCGCATCTAGCAGTCTTGCATACATTGAACTTGACTGGAAATGTCGGCTGCACAATTTTTATGCAGTCACGAGCATTAATTGTTTGCAGCTTTCGCCACATATACATATATAGACAATACAATTTAACAATAATTGATTGCGCTGGTGGTGGTAACAATTGTTTATACCAAGTTTGCATGCTTGAAATAAACACCAATCCCATTGTATTTAACCAGACTTCGGACAGCATAACAAAACTACCGCCAGCCGCAACGCACTGACGCGTTTCGACTTTCCTTGATCATCATCAGAGTACGACGGCAAACTGACTATCGAGGATCAAACCGCATTGAATATATATGTAAATCAAATTTAGATATGCGGCTCTCACCTCTAGCAGTCTCGCATACATTGAACTTGACTGGAAATGTCGGCTGCACAATTTTTATGCAGTCACGAACATTAACTGTTTGCAGCTTTCGCCACATATACATATATAGGCAATACAATTTAAACAATAATTGATTGCGCGGGTGGTGGTAACAAATCTTTAAATCAAGTTTGCGAGCTTGAAGTAAACACCAATCCCATTGTATTTAACCAGTCGTCGAACAAGATAACAAAACTACCACCAGCCGCAACGCACTGACGTGCTTCGACCTTCCATGATCATCATCAGAGTACGACGGCAAACTGACTATCGAGGATCAAACCGCATTGAATATCTTTGGAAATGAAATTTAGATATGCGGCTCTCGCCTCTAGTAGTTTTGCATACACTGAACTTGACTGGAAATGTCGGCTGCACAATTTTTATGCAATCACAAACAGTAATTGTTTGTAGTATTCGCCACATATACATATATTGGCAATACAGTATAACAATAATTGTTTACGCGGGTGGTGGTAACAATTCTTTAAATCATGTTTGCGAGATTGAAATAAACACCAATCCCATTGAATTTAAGCAGTCTTCGAACAACATAATAAAACTACCACCAGCCGCAACGCACTGACGCATTTCGACCTTCTTTGATCATCATCAGAGTACGACGGCAAACCGACTATCGAGGATCAAACCGCATTGAATATCTATGGAAATCAAATTTAGATATGCGGCTCTCACCACTAGCAGATACGCATACTTTGAACTTGACTGGAAATGTCTGCTGCACAATTTCTATTCAGTCACGAACACTAACTGTTTGCAGCATTCGCCACATATACATATATAGGCAATACAATTTAACAGTAATTCTTTGCGAGGGTGGTGGTTACAATCCTTTAAATCAAGTTTACGAGCTGGAAATGAACACCAATCCCATTGTGTTTAACCAGACTTCGAACAACATAACAAAACTACCGCCAGCCGCAACGCACTGAGGCGTTTTGACCTTCCATGATCATCATCAGAGTACGACGGCAAACTGACTATCGAGGATCAAACCGCATTGAATATATATGGAAATCAAATTTAGATATGCGGCTCTCACCTCTAGCAGTCTTGCATACATTGAACTTGACTGGAAATGTCGGCTGCACAATTTCTATGCAGTCACGAACATTAACTGTTTGCAGCTTTCGCCACATATACATATATAGGCAATACAATTTAACAATAATTGATTGCGCGGGTGGTGGTAACAATTCTTTAAATCAAGTTTGCGAGCTTGAAATAAACACCAATCCCATTGTATTTAACCAGTCTTCGAACAACATAACAAAACTACCGCCAGCCGCAACGCACTGACGCGTTTCGACCTTCCATGATCATCATCAGAGTACGACGGCAAACTGACTATCGAGGATCAAACCGCATTGAATATATATGGAAATCAAATTTAGATATGCGGCTCTCACCTCTAGCAGTCTCGCATACATTGAACTTGACTGGAAATGTCGGCTGCACAATTTCTATGCAGTCACGAACATTAACTGTTTGCAGCTTTCGCCACATATACATATATAGGCAATACAATTTAACAATAATTGATTGTGCGGGTGGTGGTAACAATTCTTTAAATCAAGTTTGCGATGCTTGAAGTAAACACCAATCCCATTGTATTTAACCAGTCTTCGAACAACATAACAAAACTACCGCCAGCCGCAACGCACTGACGCGTTTCGACCTTCCATGATCATCATCAGAGTAAGACGGCAAACTGACTATCGAGGATCAAACCGCATTGAATATATATGGAAATCAAATTTAGATATGCGGCTCTCGCCTCTAGCAGTCTCGCATACATTGAACTTGACTGGAAATGTCGGCTGCACAATTTCTATGCAGTCACGAACATTAACTGTTTGCAGCTTTCGCCACATATACATATATAGGCAATACAATTTAACAATAATTGATTGCGCGGGTGGTGGTAACAATTCTTTAAATCAAGTTTGCGAGCTTGAAGTAAACACCAATCCCATTGTATTTAACCAGTCGTCGAACAACATAACAAAACTACCGCCAGCCGCAACGCACTGACGCGTTTCGACTTTCCTTGATCATCATCAGAGTACGACGGCAAACTGACTATCGAGGATCAAACCGCATTGAATATATATGGAAATCAAATTTAGATATGCGGCTCTCGCCTCTAGCAGTCTCGCATACATTGAACTTGACTGGAAATGTCGGCTGCACAATTTCTATGCAGTCACGAACATTAACTGTTTGTAGCTTTCGCCACATATACATATATAGGCAATACAATTTAACAATAATTGTTTGCGCGGGTGGTGGTAACAATTCTTTAAATCAAGTTTGCGAGCTTGAAGTAAACACCAATCCCATTGTATTTAACCAGTCTTCGAACAACATAACAAAACTACCGCCAGCCGCAACGCACTGACGCGTTTCGACCTTCCTTGATCATCATCAGAGTACGACGGCAAACTGACTATCGAGGATCAAACCGCATTGAATATCTATGGAAATCAAATTTAGATATGCGGCTCTCGCCTCTAGCAGTTTCGCATACATTGAACTTGACTGGAAATGTCGGCTGCACAATTTCTATGCAGTCACGAACATTAACTGTTTGTAGCATTCGCCACATATACATATATAGGCAATACAATTTAACAATAATTGTTTGCGCGGGTGGTGGTAACAATTCTTTAAATCAAGTTTGCGAGCTTGAAATAAACACCAATCCCATTGTATTTAACCAGTCTTCGAACAACATAACAAAACTACCGCCAGCCGCAACGCACTGACGCGTTTCGACCTTCCTTGATCATCATCAGAGTAAGACGGCAAACCGACTATCGAGGATCAAACCGCATTGAATATCTATGGAAATCAAATTTAGATATGCGGCTCTCGCCTCTAGCAGTTTCGCATACATTGAACTTGACTGGAAATGTCGGCTGCACAATTTCTATGCAGTCACGAACATTAACTGTTTGTAGCTTTCGCCACATATACATATATAGGCAATACAATTTAACAATAATTGTTTGCGCGGGTGGTGGTAACAATTCTTTAAATCAAGTTTGCGAGCTTGAAGTAAACACCAATCCCATTGTATTTAACCAGTCGTCGAACAACATAACAAAACTACCGCCAGCCGCAACGCACTGACGCGTTTCGACCTTCCTTGATCATCATCAGAGTACGACGGCAAACTGACTATCGAGGATCAAACCGCATTGAATATATATGGAAATCAAATTTAGATATGCGGCTCTCACCTCTAGCAGTCTCGCATACATTGAACTTGACTGGAAATGTCGGCTGCACAATTTCTATGCAGTCACGAACATTAACTGTTTGCAGCTTTCGCCACATATACATATATAGGCAATACAATTTAACAATAATTGTTTGCGCGGGTGGTGGTAACAATTCTTTAAATCAAGTTTGCGAGCTTGAAGTAAACACCAATCCCATTGTATTTAACCAGTCTTCGAACAACATAACAAAACTACCGCCAGCCGCAACGCACTGACGCGTTTCGACCTTCCATGATCATCATCAGAGTACGACGGCAAACTGACTATCGAGGATCAAACCGCATTGAATATATATGGAAATCAAATTTAGATATGCGGCTCTCACCTCTAGCAGTCTTGCATACATTGAACTTGACTGGAAATGTCGGCTGCACAATTTCTATGCAGTCACGAACATTAACTGTTTGTAGCTTTCGCCACATATACATATATAGGCAATACAATTTAACAATAATTGATTGCGCGGGTGGTGGTAACAATTCTTTAAATCAAGTTTGCGAGCTTGAAGTAAACACCAATCCCATTGTATTTAACCAGTCGTCGAACAACATAACAAAACTACCGCCAGCCGCAACGCACTGACGCGTTTCGACCTTCCATGATCATCATCAGAGTACGACGGCAAACTGACTATCGAGGATCAAACCGCATTGAATATATATGGAAATCAAATTTAGATATGCGGCTCTCACCTCTAGCAGTCTCGCATACATTGAACTTGACTGGAAATGTCGGCTGCACAATTTCTATGCAGTCACGAACATTAACTGTTTGTAGCTTTCGCCACATATACATATATAGGCAATACAATTTAACAATAATTGTTTGCGCGGGTGGTGGTAACAATTCTTTAAATCAAGTTTGCGAGCTTGAAGTAAACACCAATCCCATTGTATTTAACCAGTCGTCGAACAACATAACAAAACTACCGCCAGCCGCAACGCACTGACGCGTTTCGACCTTCCATGATCATCATCAGAGTACGACGGCAAACTGACTATCGAGGATCAAACCGCATTGAATATATATGGAAATCAAATTTAGATATGCGGCTCTCACCTCTAGCAGTCTTGCATACATTGAACTTGACTGGAAATGTCGGCTGCACAATTTCTATGCAGTCACGAACATTAACTGTTTGCAGCTTTCGCCACATATACATATATAGGCAATACAATTTAACAATAATTGATTGCGCGGGTGGTGGTAACAATTCTTTAAATCAAGTTTGCGAGCTTGAAGTAAACACCAATCCCATTGTATTTAACCAGTCGTCGAACAACATAACAAAACTACCGCCAGCCGCAACGCACTGACGCGTTTCGACCTTCCATGATCATCATCAGAGTACGACGGCAAACTGACTATCGAGGATCAAACCGCATTGAATATATATGGAAATCAAATTTAGATATGCGGCTCTCACCTCTAGCAGTCTCGCATACATTGAACTTGACTGGAAATGTCGGCTGCACAATTTCTATGCAGTCACGAACATTAACTGTTTGTAGCTTTCGCCACATATACATATATAGGCAATACAATTTAACAATAATTGTTTGCGCGGGTGGTGGTAACAATTCTTTAAATCAAGTTTGCGAGCTTGAAATAAACACCAATCCCATTGTATTTAACCAGACTTCGAACCACATAACAAAACTACCGCCAGCCGCAACGCACTGACGCGTTTCGACCTTCCTTGATCATCATCAGAGTACGACGGCAAACTGACTATCGAGGATCAAACCGCATTGAATATATATGGAAATCAAATTTAGATATGCGGCTCTCACCTCTAGCAGTTTCGCATACATTGAACTTGACTGGAAATGTCGGCTGCACAATTTCTATGCAGTCACGAACATTAACTGTTTGCAGCTTTCGCCACATATACATATATAGGCAATACAATTTAACAATAATTGATTGCGCGGGTGGTGGTAACAATTCTTTAAATCAAGTTTGCGAGCTTGAAGTAAACACCAATCCCATTGTATTTAACCAGTCGTCGAACAACATAACAAAACTACCGCCAGCCGCAACGCACTGACGCGTTTCGACCTTCCATGATCATCATCAGAGTACGACGGCAAACTGACTATCGAGGATCAAACCGCATTGAATATATATGGAAATCAAATTTAGATATGCGGCTCTCGCCTCTAGCAGTCTCGCATACATTGAACTTGACTGGAAATGTCGGCTGCACAATTTCTATGCAGTCACGAACATTAACTGTTTGCAGCTTTCGCCACATATACATATATAGGCAATACAATTTAACAATAATTGATTGCGCGGGTGGTGGTAACAATTCTTTAAATCAAGTTTGCGAGCTTGAAGTAAACACCAATCCCATTGTATTTAACCAGTCGTCGAACAACATAACAAAACTACCGCCAGCTGCAACGCACTGACGCGTTTCGACCTTCCATGATCATCATCAGAGTACGACGGCAAACTGACTATCGAGGATCAAACCGCATTGAATATATATGGAAATCAAATTTAGATATGCGGCTCTCACCTCTAGCAGTCTCGCATACATTGAACTTGACTGGAAATGTCGGCTGCACAATTTCTATGCAGTCACGAACATTAACTGTTTGCAGCTTTCGCCACATATACATATATAGGCAATACAATTTAAACAATAATTGATTGCGCGGGTGGTGGTAACAATTCTTTAAATCAAGTTTGCGTGCTTGAAGTAAACACCAATCCCATTGTATTTAACCAGTCGTCGAACAACATAACAAAACTACCGCCAGCTGCAACGCACTGACGCGTTTCGACCTTCCATGATCATCATCAGAGTACGACGGCAAACTGACTATCGAGGATCAAACCGCATTGAATATATATGGAAATCAAATTTAGATATGCGGCTCTCGCCTCTAGCAGTCTTCGCATACATTGAACTTGACTGGAAATGTCGGCTGCACAATTTCTATGCAGTCACGAACATTAACTGTTTGCAGCTTTCGCCACATATACATATATAGGCAATACAATTTAACAATAATTGATTGCGCGGGTGGTGGTAACAATTCTTTAAATCAAGTTTGCGAGCTTGAAGTAAACACCAATCCCATTGTATTTAACCAGTCGTCGAACAACATAACAAAACTACCGCCAGCTGCAACGCACTGACGCGTTTCGACCTTCCATGATCATCATCAGAGTACGACGGCAAACTGACTATCGAGGATCAAACCGCATTGAATATATATGGAAATCAAATTTAGATATGCGGCTCTCACCTCTAGCAGTCTTGCATACATTGAACTTGACTGGAAATGTCGGCTGCACAATTTCTATGCAGTCACGAACATTAACTGTTTGTAGCTTTCGCCACATATACATATATAGGCAATACAATTTAACAATAATTGTTTGCGCGGGTGGTGGTAACAATTCTTTAAATCAAGTTTGCGAGCTTGAAGTAAACACCAATCCCATTGTATTTAACCAGTCGTCGAACAACATAACAAAACTACCGCCAGCCGCAACGCACTGACGCGTTTCGACCTTCCTTGATCATCATCAGAGTACGACGGCAAACTGACTATCGAGGATCAAACCGCATTGAATATATATGGAAATCAAATTTAGATATGCGGCTCTCACCTCTAGCAGTCTTGCATACATTGAACTTGACTGGAAATGTCGGCTGCACAATTTCTATGCAGTCACGAACATTAACTGTTTGCAGCTTTCGCCACATATACATATATAGGCAATACAATTTAACAATAATTGATTGCGCGGGTGGTGGTAACAATTCTTTAAATCAAGTTTGCGAGCTTGAAGTAAACACCAATCCCATTGTATTTAACCAGTCGTCGAACAACATAACAAAACTACCGCCAGCCGCAACGCACTGACGCGTTTCGACCTTCCATGATCATCATCAGAGTACGACGGCAAACTGACTATCGAGGATCAAACCGCATTGAATATATATGGAAATCAAATTTAGATATGCGGCTCTCGCCTCTAGCAGTCTTCGCATACATTGAACTTGACTGGAAATGTCGGCTGCACAATTTCTATGCAGTCACGAACATTAACTGTTTGCAGCTTTCGCCACATATACATATATAGGCAATACAATTTAAACAATAATTGATTGCGCGGGTGGTGGTAACAATTCTTTAAATCAAGTTTGCGAGCTTGAAGTAAACACCAATCCCATTGTATTTAACCAGTCGTCGAACAACATAACAAAACTACCGCCAGGCTGCAACGCACTGACGCGTTTCGACCTTCCATGATCATCATCAGAGTACGACGGCAAACTGACTATCGAGGATCAAACCGCATTGAATATATATGGAAATCAAATTTAGATATGCGGCTCTCGCCTCTAGCAGTTTCGCATACATTGAACTTGACTGGAAATGTCGGCTGCACAATTTCTATGCAGTCACGAACATTAACTGTTTGTAGCTTTCGCCACATATACATATATAGGCAATACAATTTAACAATAATTGTTTGCGCGGGTGGTGGTAACAATTCTTTAAATCAAGTTTGCGAGCTTGAAGTAAACACCAATCCCATTGTATTTAACCAGTCTTCGAACAACATAACAAAACTACCGCCAGCCGCAACGCACTGACGCGTTTCGACCTTCCTTGATCATCATCAGAGTACGACGGCAAACTGACTATCGAGGATCAAACCGCATTGAATATATATGGAAATCAAATTTAGATATGCGGCTCTCACCTCTAGCAGTCTCGCATACATTGAACTTGACTGGAAATGTCGGCTGCACAATTTCTATGCAGTCACGAACATTAACTGTTTGCAGCTTTCGCCACATATACATATATAGGCAATACAATTTAACAATAATTGATTGCGCGGGTGGTGGTAACAATTCTTTAAATCAAGTTTGCGAGCTTGAAGTAAACACCAATCCCATTGTATTTAACCAGTCGTCGAACAACATAACAAAACTACCGCCAGCTGCAACGCACTGACGCGTTTCGACCTTCCATGATCATCATCAGAGTACGACGGCAAACTGACTATCGAGGATCAAACCGCATTGAATATATATGGAAATCAAATTTAGATATGCGGCTCTCACCTCTAGCAGTCTTGCATACATTGAACTTGACTGGAAATGTCGGCTGCACAATTTCTATGCAGTCACGAACATTAACTGTTTGTAGCTTTCGCCACATATACATATATAGGCAATACAATTTAACAATAATTGATTGCGCGGGTGGTGGTAACAATTCTTTAAATCAAGTTTGCGAGCTTGAAGTAAACACCAATCCCATTGTATTTAACCAGTCGTCGAACAACATAACAAAACTACCGCCAGCCGCAACGCACTGACGCGTTTCGACCTTCCTTGATCATCATCAGAGTACGACGGCAAACTGACTATCGAGGATCAAACCGCATTGAATATATATGGAAATCAAATTTAGATATGCGGCTCTCACCTCTAGCAGTCTCGCATACATTGAACTTGACTGGAAATGTCGGCTGCACAATTTCTATGCAGTCACGAACATTAACTGTTTGCAGCTTTCGCCACATATACATATATAGGCAATACAATTTAACAATAATTGATTGCGCGGGTGGTGGTAACAATTCTTTAAATCAAGTTTGCGAGCTTGAAGTAAACACCAATCCCATTGTATTTAACCAGTCGTCGAACAACATAACAAAACTACCGCCAGCCGCAACGCACTGACGCGTTTCGACCTTCCATGATCA